>VYZQ01054369.1:16397-37936 GCA_013400655.1 Mystacornis crossleyi | reverse complement strand
AGCCACAGGTATGCGTAAGTCTGAAGTAAATGTGAGATACTTTGAAGCTGTTTACCCTTTAGTGTATTACTAACCATAGATTTGTATCACAACCTGTCATGAGCCAACTGCTTCATCTGCTCATGTCCTTTTAGTGTAAAATTGGGCAGAATGGCTAAGGCAAATGTGGGAAATAAGGACGACAAAGCTCACATTTTAAGAATGTGGCATTTACAACAGGAAACATCACTGAAAGCACAAAGAAATTGAAGGAGGTCTCACTGAGAGCTTTGTAAGTTCAACAGTGTCTGTTTGATGGGCAATCACTGGCAGTGAAAATATAATCTACCAGGAGGTACATGAGTGGCAGCCCTTGTTTCACAGTGAAACTTCAGACCATGGGGAAAGACTCATGCTTGGGCCTAGACTACAGCTGACAGTATAAGATGAAGGACTTCTTGGAAGAGGCTTCATCATCACAGTTTTCTTATATAATATGACTCACCCTGCTTAACTTTGGTGCTGGATAACCCCAAACACTTGTTAGTCTGGCAGGGGCGGGCACAGCACCTGGTGACCTGATAAGACTCCTTTTCAGGTAAGATGGAAAAGGGACTGGCATAGATGTGGGTGATTTACTTCTCACAAGGTGCTGTGGTCTCTTGCACAACCACATAAGCGTTTGTCTGGCAATAAAACATTTTCTGCTGCAAGTGCACAGGTTGGCAGTGGCAGCTCTGGGTAGTTCAGACATTTTGTAATTTATTAAGAGTTGTCAGAGCAGACATTTTAAAATACTGGTCTGTTCATCACTGTGAAGTACTTACCGTGAGATTTTCATGTGAAAATCATTCTTGATCCATTCACTAATATTTACTGTCCCTTTGATTTTTAGGTCAAATAAAAAATTATTTTTTCTTCAGGGAACCAAGTGTGAAAGTCAGACATCCACCTACATCCCTCTCCTGCAGAGCTGGGCACAGGTGTAAATAGGGCCATAAGCTAAGGAGGTCATCACTGTGCACTTTGCTAGACTGGATAAAGCTGGTACAGTATAGTCCTAATCCATGCTTGTAGGTCTTAAAAACTGTGGAGATAGAAATAAATAGCAGTTTGTTTAACAGCAATGATATTGCTGCTAATAGTGATAATAATGATAATGATGGTGATTATAACAGAAACATCAACAACAATAGTAGCAATAATAAGAATTATAGTAATGCTTGTTTATTTGCATATATTTTACAAATGACTTCTACTCAGCTGCAGCTCAAATCAGCAAGTCAGGGCTCAAGGAATGAAGACCATTAGCTATGTTTTGAACAGGCTTTGACTGGCAGCATGTTCCAGTCAGGGAAGATCAGCCTGCCTAGGAAGGAAATGGAGATCTGAGATGCTAGTTTCTTGGTGTATTTTAATTGCAGATAGCCAGATATCCTTTCTTCACTGACTGGCATTTGGGGCTTTTTTTTTTTTTTTTTCAGCTGTTTTTTTGAGGAGGAGTTCTCTTGATGGACATAATTCGGTTGGTGAACTGCTTAGGTTGCTCATAACAACCATTCCTTAGAGTAATCACCACAGAGAGCTCACAATTTCCTTTGCCTGACTGGTCAGCTGAGTTATTTGATGTGGTTTCTATTTTCTATGAATTGTCTAGAACAATAAATTTTTATGTATTTGCAGCTTTTCACAAATTTTCACTCATGAAACATTTCCTATATTTGGAAAAATATAATCTTCTAACAAAGCAAACAAAATACAGCTGTTCAATTCTTCACAGAAGTGAAGCTGAAAAGATGATCAGAGCAACTCACTTGTCCTCACAGCTCACTTAGTTTTGCATTTGCAGGACTGAACATGTGGTGAGAGGACTGTGACAGAAAGACAGAAGAATCATGGAGAGATGCTCTGTAAGGGTCCCGCAGGAGGCACATGTGCCAGGAGGGACTGAGGCATACAGGGAGCTGAATAAGTGCTTTGATGGTACAGGAAGATGTTGAGCTACACTGTGATGCTCTCCGTGGCATGGCCTGATCTGGTCCCTAGTGTGCACTGCACCTCTCCAGCTCACCCAGGGGCCCTTGTTTCCAGGCAGGGAAACTCACACAGAAAGGCTGGGAAGCCTCTTCAGTTTACTCAAAGAAGATCCATTGTCTGGACACGGAGACCATATAGCAACCTATTCTAAAATGCCAGCGTAGCCATTAGGATGAATATGCAAGGTGCCCTAGGTTACAATGTGAGATGTAACCAAAAGTATGTATTCTATTATCATCTTCACGAGCTGTCAAAGCAGGTGGGGCAGTGTTCTTTACCTCTTCCATGACACATCCCTGATAATTCCCTCCAGAGGGATATCTTCTGCTAATGGGCCATCTAGCCTCACTGCATGACTCATGAGATTACATCATCCCACTGTGAGATGCTCTGCCCAGGGGGGAGGAGCCAAGCATTCCCGCGTGGATATAATCTGGGGTTTGGAACAGCACAAAGAGCCCTTACCTACTGGATTCCCAGAGGACAAGCGCTACCGTTGGACCCTCAGGTGGAAAAACAGACCGTTCTACAGGATCACTGCTTCAACAGGACCATTTCATCTGGATGGCTACCACCACCCTGACTACCAGGGTGTCAGGTTGTATCCTGACTCTGTCAGTATTCTCGTACTATTGCATTTATTTTAATTTTCCTATTAAATTATAATTCTGACTTGTGATCTCCCACTGGTTTGTTTTCAAACTAGTGCACAAGGGAATAGGGCAGTACTGAAACATCTGGAATGTAGGGACATGACAGGCTATTTGTCCAAATACACAGAAGTGGCCAGCTATAAAGTGCTACAACACAGTGACAAAAAGAGCCAGCCGAGGTACCAATACCATGCTGAGTATACCCATGACAGCTGAAAAGAGGTTCAGGGCTGGAAGGAGGAACACGACAATCATAAGCACATGGGAGACAGCGTGGAAAATGACAGAAGATTTTTGGCAGTGGTAGTCGAATATCCAGTGTGAACAGTGGAAGCCTTAGTGTGCCTTCCATTACCTTTGCACTACATGTGCAGGGCTTAGCACTTTCTGGCCATAAAGTTAATTCTGTATTTATAGATATAGATGGATAGATAAGCTCCCAGCTGCAGAGCATTCATCTAGGGGAAAATAGGGAAGGGATGTAAATTCATATACAGATCAAATAAGACTACAGAAGATTTCTAATCATAGAATCCTTTGGATTGCAAGGTCAATCACATGGGTCTATTCCCATACAGAAGAACACTTGATCTGAAGCTTTATTATTATCCTTGTATATAGATATGTTCCTGAAGAATCTTCATTATGGTTTTCATAACAGGGGCAAATGTTGGTGCTAACTAGATATTCAAGACATTTTGCACTAAAGGAGGGTGAACTAGGACAGACTTTATCTTCACTCGGGCTTCCGTCCATCATGTTTTCTTCCTACGCACAGAGTTCTGATTTGAGTGGGGGACTACAGAGCTGAGGCAGCATCGTGCAGTATCTGACCACCCGCTGTGTTGCTCTTTACAGATAGAAGAGTAACCTTGTAAAACCGATAGTCTCAGGTAAACCTGTGCCAGGCCAAAGGCAACATAGATGCTTCAAAAGAAGGGGATATTTATTCCCTCACTGAGCCATGAACAATGTAGCTCTGGATTTCTATTTTGACCACCATTATTCCCTAGTTCCACTTTTGTGATAGTGGCAGAGCATCTGTATGTGATGCAGTGCAATAGTATTCACATTTGTCAAGTTTATTTTAGTAGTGTGCTACTAATGTAACACTGACTTGTTACCCTGAGATGACAGTATCTGAATGGAGTGGCATGAGTCACCCAAGCTGGACAAAACCAGATGAGCAATGAGGTCTCCATTGCTTGCTTTATTCTCTGCTGCAAGCTCCTTTATTGGTCTCCCTAAGAAACACCTTTGCCTTTGCTCATGAGAGTTGTGTGCATAAGGAAGCACCTGCTTCCTCTCTCATCTTTTAAAGGCAGTTCTTTTATGCAATACCACTTTTTCCATTGCCCTGAAATTTCATAGAGAAATCCTGACTGTATCTCTTAGTGACTGCCTTGTTTCATTATGACACCAAGAGAGAATTAGTTAACAGGACAAATTCAAAGCTAAACAAACAGATCAATGACAAAGAGTTTTAACGTTTTCACAGTGAAGGGCAAGTCAGCTCTGTCAGAGAGAGAAGTACAACTGGTATGTATTGACTTGCTGGATTGGTGCATATTTGGCCACATCAACACCTAACAGCAATCCCTTACTTTTTGAGCTTTTCTTTTTTTTTCTCAAACCATAATAAAAACAAATACTTACATTTGGAACATAGGGTGACATTCAGACATCTGCATTTGCATGATTGCATCTGCTAAAGAATTTACCTAATTTTTAAACATAAGGGTTGTTTTAGAACATATCAGCTCAATGTGTTGTCAATCTAGTACTGTGATATAAATATATATATATATGTACAGAGGTATGCAGCCACTGGGGCTAGGTCCTCCTCCTCTGCCTCCACATTTCCAATTCAATTTAGCTGAGCTAGAAAACAGTTCTAGTAGTGTGAACTTTGCTGGTTTTCCATTTGATTTGGAGCTCTCTTCAGATTTCATATTTTTAAAAAGTGATTGTGCCTGTGTTAAAATTATGGCTCCTTCATTGTAACAGTTCTAGGTAGCATGTGAGGGTTGAGAGGAACAGACCATTCCTCTTGCCTGGCTCTCATTTCAGGCTGCCTCTGGTAAAAACTGATTAACTAAAGAGTGTGATGCCTGAGATGGCAGCAACAATAAACTGCTTGTATGCAGTGTGTTAACAGGTTTAGAATGTAAGGTCTGCATATGCCCAGTACTTTTAATCCTGTTCAAATTAAAGTGTGTATAAAAAATGTGAAGCCACTCACTAGTTTTAAATCTCTCGGCATGGTCAAGGCCTTAAAGAACCTTAGTTGGTTCAATACAAAAAGCCTTGCACAATGATTTATGATATATAGGGGATACAGATTTCTTTCTTATGCTTCAATTTTCACAGGGAATAAAGTTGCATAACTGAGTCTGGGTGGCTTAAACACAGCGCAGTAAGACAGAGCATTCCTCCTCATTATTGCTTTTAGCTTCATCCAAGACTAATAGCATTTAAGTGTGTTATTATATTATGACTGTTTGGTACCTTCTGAAATTATTTTTGTGGGCACCCACATCTCTTAATGTAAAGAAAAATTGTACTGTACTTATCTGGTTCAGCTTTTGAGTCAAGAACTGAATGTACAGAGAGACTGAATTTCCTTCTGGTGTCTCAAGTAAGACCTGTTATGCACTGGAGGTGATAGTATGTGAGGGAATCCTGTTTTGCTGCTGATATGACTTAGAGGTTTTCTGCTTGAATGCTGGTAATGCACATTTTAGTTTTTTTAAATACATAAATCCAATTTCAGAAGATTTTTTTTTTGTTTGTACAGTCCTTGAATTCCTGCAATGATGACAATAAATGGCTCATGAAATAAAGGGACTTTTACACACCTACAGGTGATGCAGTTAGGGGAGATTTTGGGCTCCCTTTCTAGCTAAACAGGTAATTTCATCTTAGTGCAGCCTATGATGATAACCCATTCACACATTTGCTCATGAGATTTTCCCTCTCACTGTTTTCTCACACACTGTGTCTCATTTATACAGAAATGGATTGACTTTTTTGAAAATCAGATTAACATCACATAGAACATGAATCTATGTTTCCCTATCTGAATGTTCATGACTTGAATACTTCTTAAATTGTGCTGAGTGTAGCCGGATGATGAGTAGAACCATATGAACAATGCTTCCATCAGCCGCTTGAAGCAGATAAGCCCATGAGTAATTCAGCACAGGAGAGTGCCTGGCTCTTCTCTGGTAGCTTCACAATAGGTCACAAGTGACTAAGCTCAGAAGAGGACGTGTCTTCAGTATAATTAGTCTTTCTTTAACACTACTGAATTAGTACTTCTGTTTTATTGTACCCTGAAGGTAAAATGGTTATTAGGTTACAGAACAAGCAAATTATTGCTAAATGCCTTGGTCAGATTACTCAAGAGCTTCTGACTATAACTTTATTAACTACACCTTACATCATCAGAAAATATTAAGCTTGCAGTACTGGTAAAAAATACCAATGTTACTGCAAAAATAAAAAAGGGGGCTACAGGGGTGAGAAAGGAAAGTAGCATTAAGCAGTTGTCTAAGTTTGACACGTGCATTATGTGACATAACACATTAGTCATTGTTCCCTATGCCATAGTTGCTCAAATTGTTTATGTAATATTTCTTTTTTATTATGAGATGATTAAAAAAATAAAACCTGAACATTTAGCTTGAATATAATTTGAAAGAATTGTAACCCCCTCCTCCTCCTGCCCATTCTGAGGCTCAGTGTTGCTGCAAAGAGGTCCCTCCAATTGCACTAAGCTTGTTCTTCACAGAAACCCAAGATGAGGCAACCAGGGGACTATTTTCCTGGACCAATTTCATAGCTAAATTACCCTCTCTAACCTGACTTAGAAATTTTAGAAGGAGGTCTTGCTGCTTGATTACTTCTTCCTGATTGTGCCTTTCAGGTACAGGGCCCTGAACAGTGGTGCCTTGGCTAGAACCATTACATGCAGGCTTTTGGGAGCCTTCCAGGAGCTCCATCATAAGGAGCCTTATGATGCTGTCCCAGAGGATTATTTTACAACTGGTTTTACTGACCTGATATAGTACAGGCACCTCAGCAGGTGTGTCAGGGTAACTTAGTGGCTCAACGGGATGCAGCATTAAGGAGGAGAATGAGCAACAGTTCTTGGAAGTGCTATTGCAGCCAAAGTTATCACCTGGGGAAATTAGAGTCTGTGTCACTTTGGCACATAGATTTTTGGCCTGAACACTCACAGGTATCTCTCCTGGGCATCTAAGCCTGCCTGCAAGTTCCTCTGAGCCACTGTTACAACACTCTCTCTGTCTTCTTCCACTTCCACCAGTTGGATGGGGGTGACCGGAGTCCTGATGTGAGGGATGGAGGTGCGGCAGACTGACCCAGGTGCAAAAGTGGAGTGACAGAGCCTGCAGACAGCTCAGCAGCAGCGTGTCGCAGCTGGATGGACCCATCTGCCTGGAGGACTGCACGAGCAGGTTCGGTGGCAGGTGCCTGTCTATCTGACGCTTTGCTTTTGGTAGCCCTACCCATGTAACACCAATCAGAGTGAGAAACTACTAAAAACTGATGAGTGTGGGTGAAATTTTCTGTTCATTTTTAGAATCATCAAGAGTAAGCAACCTCACTTCTGCTGCTCTACTACACCTTTGTGAATGCGTTTGGATGTATTTAACACGTGAGCATTTTAATATAAATTGTGTGCACAAATATAAATCCCAGAAAAAAGACATGGAGGGGTATATTAAGTCACAAGTGAAGGTTTCAGCAGAAAGCATTTTCCTACAATCATTTAATGTTGGAAATAAATAATGTTTAAACTTCTAGAGGTAGATAAGTAACTTCTCAAAACCTGAGGCTTCAGAAATAGAACATGGGAATAAAATATGTTGGGAAGAATCTCAGGACCAAAATTGCTAATAGCTATATCGCACAATTTATGACGTGCAGCAATCAATTACCACAAAAAAAAGGAGTTATTTTGTGACATTTTAGAGCTCTAAGTAGACAGAGAAATCTACCCAAAGTATCAAGAATCTCAGAATAAATGCACAGATTTTAAATGCACATTGGGGTGCTCTTTTATTTTCTATGGGGTTTTATTAATAGGGATCAGCTTTCAGTCAAAGGGCCTGAGAAGAGACTTGCTGCTGCTGAGATCAGTAAATGGGTAAGGAATGAGTAGCATAAAGCTGAACCAATAGTAACCCAGTGGGGGAGCAATCAGGGAGAGCTTTATACCAGTGCAAAAGACAAATTTTCCACATTGCAGGTATCTCAGACCTGACACATATGTCAGACATATAACTACAGTATATTTAAACAATGCTCTTGTTCCCTTGAAGCACTGCACATCCTATAGAACCAAAGTTTTAGTTGGGCTTAATTGGTATCACAAAATTTTTGTTAGTGTGTCTAAAAAAGTTGGTTTTAGTTTCTCTAACCAGATCAGCTGCCTTTCCAGGTAACCCTCCCCAGTTTATATACTGGTTTCTGTGGTGTGGAATATCCCTCTGTTCAGTTTGGGTCACCTGTCCCAGCTGTGCTCCCTCAGTTTGTTTTACAGACTTCCTCACTAGCAGAGCATGAGAGAAATTAAGAAGGTCCATGACTTAGGAAAAACACAACTTAGCAAAAACTAAATCATCAGTAAGTTATCAACCCCATTCTCCTTCTGAATCCAAAACATGGCACTGTAACAGCTACTGAGAAGAAATTAATTCTACCCTAACTGAAACCAGGACAGAAGGCAAAGTGCTGCTATTTCCCTGCAATTAAACTTTTTTTCCCCCCTAATGTAGAAGTGTCTGCTTATAGGAAAAGATGACATGAACCCCTTTTGGATATTTGTTTGACAGCTCAGTGTTAAAGGTACTCTGCTAACCATCTCCTAGGCAGAGGTGATGGCAGTATTGGATTTTCTCTCCCTTCAATAGCTGGGAGTTAATGACCTGTGAAGATTTATGAATAGAATTGTATTAATATGATCTAGTCAAGTCAAGCTCTGAAGGAAGGTGAGGTTGGGGGAGGGTTGTGTTTGGATTTTGGGATCTTCTTTTGTATATTATTCCACCATATTCCATAGTAACAGTGTAAGGCAGATGCTCCCTATGGTGCCTTTTGCTATCATGATGGCATTTTCTGTTTGTGAGATCAGGAACCCAGAGCCCAGGAAAAATTAATGGAAAATCCCCAAATAAAAACAAATTAAAGATAAAGATGATTAATTTGAATGAAGCTGCTATGAAGCAAAATCTATCAAACAGCCAAATTTCAATATTCATTAGTTTGCATCAGAGCAACAGAACTGTTTTGGGAAAGGTGAAAGGGTTATAGCCGTCACCATGCCAGTGGCCTCAAAGCTGAGACTCTCCAACAGACCCCTGCCTTCCAACCAAAGGGCTGCTGGAAGGGGAAGGACACTGGCCCCGCTCTCTTAGGTTAGCCCGGGGTTAAAAAAAAGGTGTTATGAAAAAATAATTGGATGCCACTTGGGTGACATTAGGCAGTGCAACTTCCAGTATTGAGTTTCCGTACTGTGCCCAATAACGTTTTAGCAGACTGAAGTATGGGAAATTTGGGGATGCAGCAGGTTTTCTATTTGTATAGCATTACTATGTTCATATTATTTCACAGGAATGAGAGTACAGAGCAACACATCTGTATTCCATCTGATCTCTCTAGGGCTGCAAAACTTTATGGCTGTGGACAGTAACTAAAGATGATGATGAAGCCAAGAATAGATTTGGATGTAGAAAATGATAACAAATTAGACAGAATCCACATTCAATAACTTATTTTCCTTTTGAAACATGTTGAAAGATGTGCAGATAAAATTTCAGGGTTAAATTAAAGCCTTAGTAATGAATATGGCTCAAAACTAAAAAATACATTTTGGGGGGGTGTCCAGAAAACCAGAATCTGACTGACTTAAAAATGGGTCTGAACATGATTTCGTTTTGAGACTCATCTGAAAATATTTCTCTTTTATCCCTTAAACACCCCGAACAGAACAAGGATCTTGTAAAGAGTGTAATATGTTAACAAAGATAAGTTGTACAGTACTAATTGTGGGTTTCCATGGCAATACACACTGAAGCTCTGTGATTTACCAGCACTGAAGCTGACAATGAGACAAAGAAAAACCTGTCTTTCTCACTGCTCCTCTAAGGAAAAAAAAGAGAATTCCACGCTAACCATATGGAGTGCAAGTTTTTCTTTACAGGTCACAATATGTTTTCTGCAAAGTTTGTATGTTTCTGGATGCCATCTAGGATGGCATGTTTTCAAATTTTCTTTGAATCCTTGGGAAGTGCTCATATTAATTGTGTATGGCTAAACTCTGCAATCCATACCAGATTTTAGAGCATACGATCACTATTTACTTAGAGGTAACATAAGGGTTCCTAGGGCAAGAATTTCAGCTCCATTTATGATCAGAGGTTTGTAAGGAACATACATATCTAAAAACTCATTTTTTCTGTATTGCTTAGGATTATCGTTGAATTAGTTCTTTACATGGTGGATTATGAAGATAGAAAAGAAGACAGTAGAAAAAGAGGAAGGATTGGGTCATTGGCTATCTAAGGTCTAGATGAAGTTCAATGAAATTTTGGTGCTTTTTCGAGATATTTGAAAGGCAGGAAACGCAGCTGATGTAGATCAGCAAAATAAGAGTTTTCCCCCAGAGCTCTGAGTTGTAAGATGTGCAATTTGTCTTCCATAATTTTTACTACTTTGACCTTGAAGTGAAATTAAACATCCTTGTGAGCTGTCTTGGAAATCCTGGATTTGGCAAAATCACAAAGCCATTCTTTCTTGCTGTGATTTCACATTTCTTGTTCTTCTCTTCTGCAAAAAATCAACTGAGCAAAACAGATTGAATATAGTAAAAGAATAAAACTACGTGATGCTTAACCAGACTCACTTAGAAATCACATTCTGAGTGAAAATTCTTCTTGGTCGACTGGATTTTAAGTTACCCATGTTTTATGTTTTCTGATGTCTCCCTATTCCACAGCAGTGGCATTATTTGCTTATATTATTTCTGGATTAAATATTGCAACCCGAATTCAGTTTTGTTGCCTGTAAGCAAAAAGTCTGTTTCAGCTGGTGCATTGCGTGGTTATTAGAGAACACAAAATAACAGTATTCAAAATATTATTTTTTTGCTTTAAAGTACTTTGATTTCTACATATTAAAACTATATGAAGGGCTGTAAAATATCCAGATTTCTACACATTAAAACTGTATAAAATTTTTTTGTAATTATTATTGTAACTATAATTTTTTTCTAGGAAGTGGCTTCACAGCTCTGAACCAGTCTTAAAACCAACATAATCCACCAAGCACTTAACAGCTGTATAACTCACCAGAGATGCTGAGTTCTGTTAGAAGTTTTTCATGTGGGTTAAGTCAAGTCTGATGGGCAAAAGGCTTAATGGGCAAAGGATCAGACTTATTCCTGAATTCACTGAGAACAGCTCCCAGTCCAGAGGAGGAAGCAATGGATTGCCGGCTGTGAGTGTTGGCAGGATAATATTTCATTCTGAAGTAAAAGCTGTCAGCCTGTTAATCATGTTGATGACTTGTCTGTAGTGTTTGCTTAGTATTGAAATATCAGGTTTTAGCCACTTACTGATTTTAATGCAGTGATAGGACATATAATCTATTTCATTTTGCATGATATTTTGAGCTTCCTGTTTCAGAGGGGAGTATAATACTGGGGCTGATACATAATCTGTAAGAACTGGGTATTAAGTTATTATGAGAACAAATTACAGTTATTAATAAATGGCTAATTTAAGCTGCAATTAATCATATAATATCCTGAGTTGGAAAGACCCACAAGGATCATCAAAATCCAACTCCTGTGCCTGCACAGGACAGTCCCAAGAGTCACACCATATGCCTGAGAGCATTGTCAAAATGCTTCTTGAACTCTGTCAGGCTTGGTGCTGTGACTGCTTCCCTGGGGAGCCCGTTCCAGTGTCCAGCCACTCTCTGGGTGACAAAATTCTCCCTGATGTCCAACCTAAACCTCGCCTGACTCAGTTTCATGCCCTGTCCTGGAGTCCTGCCACTGGTCATGAGAGTGAAGAGATTGGTACCTGCCACTCTGCTTCCCCTGGTGAGGAAGTTGTGGACCGCAGTGTCTCCCCTCAGTCTCCTCTTCTCCAGGCTGAACAAGTCAAGTGACCTTAGGCATTCCTCAGCATTTTGTTCCCCAGTCTGTCCCTACATCCAGGGTTGTCCCAACACAGGTGCAGAATCTGGCACTTGAATTTTTTAAACTTCCTATGAGGAATTTGAGGAAAACTGGCCCTAGAATGGAGCCCTGAAGGATCCCACTGTTGACTGCTCACCAGCCTGATATAAAGCCGTTTATTGTAACCCCTTGCACCCAACTCACGAGGCAATTGCTCACCCATTGCATGATGTGTCTATCTAATTTTTTCTAATGTTTACCTATAATTTAGAATGCCACTGTATCTTTTCATTTCTCTCATATGAATAAAATGATAACTATTCTTCTGCATCCTGTGCAAGTTTACTAGCGACTGCTAGAGAATTCTGCTTGAAACATCCATGCTTTTTATGAAATGTGGTCATACAAATTTCTAGCTTTGGGCTGTTAAAGTAGAATCCTTCCCAAATCATTCTTTTATTAAAAAATATGAACATGAAGATACAACATTCAGATTCAGGCTGACAGGCACAAAATGTTTTACATAGGTTTTATGCCTGAAAATTTGTCTGATATTTGTTGTAGAAAATTGCAGGTTTAGAAAATAGCATTTTCTAGAAAGAAAAATATTCTGCTAAACATTCCACCACCTGCCTCATGACGGCTAACTTACAGGTAACAGGTTACTTTTTTTTTCAGATAGCATTATTAGGAGCTACTGTACAAAATCAGCATTTTTTCAGATTAAATAGAATAGGTTTTCACTGATATAGTTTTGTGAAACAGGGGTATTTCTGCAATCCTTTTTTTTTTTTAAGTCCGAAAGGAAAAAAAAAAGGAATAAGTCTGCCTGGTTTGCACCAGATTGTTTATGTTCTTCAGTGACAAAGTAAAATGACATCTGGCAGGAATTTCAGAAAACTGGGCAAACCCTCTGCCTCAGAAATGTGTGATTTATGTGGGGAAGCAAAGAGTGAGGGGTCTGTGAGCAGTATGAACTTTCAGATGAAAAGTACAATGAAAAACCAGGCTGCTTGCATTCATTAAAGAGCTCATACTGCTTTCCACAGGACAAAAATTCTTTCTCCAAACTGTATTGTTCATCAAACACTGTATCTCAGTTATCAAACTACTGGAAGATGATCTTATCACCATCTGCTAATGAGCATGCCCTCCTACACTGACGCAGGAGGCACCTATTAGAGGTGTCTATGTGCTAAGTTATTGGCAAATATTGTTAAACAGTCATCATGTTGCACTCCTATAAATACATATTTTATAAAATGTTTATATTCTAGTGGCATTCCATGAGAGAGAAAAGTTCTTTGACTTCATTATTCTGATGGGAAGCAAAATGTTTGTCAATGGGCTAAAAATTATCTACAATTAAAATATGTATGGGAGAATTTCTATGGGTGCATTCCATTGAATAAAAAAAGTTAAAAGCTATCCACAACTCTTTGCACTCCAGCACATAAATAAACTACTACCTGTTTGAGTCATGAAGAAAATTGCTTCAGAGGTATCTTATTTCAAAATTGTCCGACAGTTAAGAACTAGACTTCTTATATTTTCCCTGCTATGAGTTTTTCAGGTTTATACTATCTTCCCTGTCTCCACTATAAAATTTTTCTTGCCTGATGCAAATATGTCTGTGTGAATAGCACACAGTTGCTCAAGGGAGGTGCTAAGAGTTACTGATACAAAGGCATTTTGTTATTTTTAGTACTATTATTCTGATGGGAAAAAGGCAACAAAATATTTGTTAGTAGGACAACTATTTTCAATTACAAAAACATGGCTTATAAGAAAAAATGGCTTATAAAGCCATTGAAAAGATATCTTTAAGCATCTGAAGACTGACTATGGTACTGAACCCACATTCCTGGCAAAATAGCTTTCGCTGTGGTCTGCTTTATACTGACTTATGTATACTTAAGCATTTTGGATGAAAGGACTTTGAAATCCTTAATGTTCTGTTCCTGTATCCAAAAAAGTCAGTAATAAATTTCCTGTAGCTTCAGTTGTGTAGAAACAGGATCTGACAGGTTAAATCTTGTAATTTCTCGTCAAAGTATGGGCAGGTTGTCATCATTAAGAATGTTTTTCACAGTGGGACAAGCTTGAACAACAAAATGTCAAGAAAAGAGAGGGGACAGAGATATAAACAAATCCAAAGATTCTTAGCTCTTTCCCTCAGCTCTACACACTAGGCTGAGCAGTCTGTAAGACTTTTTTACTTGTAGACTCCAAGCATTTTGAAACTGTCTCACACACAGGTGTGCCCAGGGTGCTTAGGCTGAGAATGCTCCAGGTAACACCTGGCTTCACTGGAACACATTTTTTTCCTATGTGAAATAGCTAAACTTGTTTGCTCAACAAGCAGATTTACCAGAAAATAGATTAGACATGGCTTTCGCTCCTAATCAGTGACGTGACAGCTTCTTAAGCAGACTCCTGTTCACCTATTAGTTGTTCTGTTTGAAGGAACTTGCCAATCACTATTAAAGTTTCTTAATGAATTTAACTTGAAAAATCAGCTGCTGTGCTGCAGATGTCCATCCATCAATTTGCTCCTGCGCTTTCCATCAGGAACATTTGACTGTATGGTTATTTATCTGCTAGGGTAGTAAAACCGTCCCAAATTCTCATATATTCTGATGGAAGTTTAAGAGACCATCATTCAGAATTATAGAGCTATAAAGCCATCTTCCTTCATTATTTAATAAGCAGACCCTAAATTAATGTTATATATTCTTCCTTGTTTGTAGATCTCATGTCCTTTCTGTTATACCCATCTATCCATATTGTTCTGGCCAATGATAACAAAACCTTACCATAGAGAGAGACTTTATCCAGAAAAATAATTTATTTCAGTGGCTAAAGACAAAGTAATATTATAACCTATATTTAACACTGGACAATCTGTACAGTCATGAAGTGAAAATGTAATGAATTTGAAAAAAATGAAATGTGAAATATGTGAATAAAGTTTCAACTGGAAGGAGCTCTTAAGTAGACACCAGGGAATTCACTACTCAGACAAGACTTTTTTCAGTTTAAGTCATTTATAACATCTTTCCCTGGTGTTCACTGAAGACTAGTTTTACCCGCTCAAATGGCACTAATAAGGTGCCTTACTAACTATTGTCATGAAACTTAGCAAAATCTAAATCTTGGATAATTCTACTTACCTCTCAACTATACTGAAATAGAATAATGGGCAAAACAACCCCATAGAGCAAAGCTGTACAGTGTCATTAGAAAGCAGTCTAAAAAGAAGTGAAAATGATACATAGAAGTTCATTATTTTAACCTGCATTCCTTATGGTTAATTTGTAAAGATGTCAATTATTTTCTGTAAAGCTCAGTTAAATACATCATATGTATGATTCTGCTCTAAGTGACTCCTAAGTGAGTTGAGGCTTTTGTAAACTGTGCATCCAAAACACAGATCTCCCTCCTGAAAGGAATACATAAGTGAAGGATGGGTGCAGATGTGCTGTGTAATTGCATTGCAGGGGAGACATGACCCTAGAGTAAGGAAATTCATAATCACCTAAAAGATGAACTCTGCTTCTCAGCATCCAAATGCATATAAAAAGGGTCAGGAAAGAGCATAAAAGAAATATTAGAAACACAAAAATCTCCTCAGTAAGGAGGCATGGGGTCTATTCAACAGCTGCAGAAAACAAAAGAAACAAGGTAATATAAAATTACGAAATCAGAGTCAGTCAGATAATCCTCCCTGATTCTTTCTCAGGGAGAAAAACAAATTAACACTAGTGAAAATTATTATGCAAATAGATGGGAAGAAGTGCTTTTTAAGATGAATAATAATTATTGGTGCCATTAGACATGATTGAGATGAAGCTTAAAGGAGGTTTCAGAAATGAATTACACATTTATATGAATAATAAACACAAAATGAAATTACAATAACCAGGGTTTTTTAGGTCCTTCTAAATCAATATCATGCATCTACCACATATGCTCGAATTAAACTTAGATCTGTATCATACTATAATACAGAAACGAAAACATGAGTTATACTCCTTCACTTAATGGACCCAAGAAGGCCTAAAAAGAATTATAAATTATAGACATATATACAAATTTGTTATATGCGACAAGACCATGTGGGACAAACAGCCTGTACCAGTATTGAAGCCAAGTAAAAATTCTTAGAGTTCTGTTTCTTGTCCTGAGCAGAACAAAGATTGAACAGACTGAAGAAAATCACACTAAAAATAATTGAACAGCTTCTTCTTAGAAAAGAATACCTTCCTAGAGAGACAATTTGCGTGGTAATTAATAGAATATTTTGCTATAAAATAAAAAGTTTATGCTGTAAGTTATTCCTTCCTAGGGGAAATTTGATCCTGGCTGCTGACTGAAATGGTGGCATTTTCTGAAGGAGATCATCTCAAGGCTGCCAAATTCTTTCACTGCCATTCATGAAGCCAATGCAGCCCCTCTACTTGTGTATCTCCTCAACAAGATATTGAACCTGTCCATAGGAACCTATTGGTGGAGGTTAAGTGTGGGGTGAAGAGGAAAGGAGAGAGAGAGTATACATGTGTGTGTGTGCAGGTGTGTGTGTGCGCAGGTGCGTGTGTGCACTCATGCCATGGGGTAGTGCTCTTTGAAAATGTGAAGAGTTACTTGCAAGTCACATGGGCTAGAAGAAGGGGTAAAATTTTTCTGGAAGAAAAGAAGGAAAGAGGAGATAAAAAGGCAAAAGGGACTAGACAGCTGGTACCTACTTCATTTTTGGACCAGATTGAGTTTTCCTTTGTGTCACTACAGTTATCTGCTGGCCTAGACAGAAAGGCATCAGTAAAGGTCTGCTTTTTCTGGCTCAGGGAAATAGCTACCATTCATAACTAGAGATGACAAGCTAGACTATATGGACCCCATTATTTGTTTGTTCCTGTGTGCAAATAATACTTGAGACGCTTCTAAAACAGCCAGCTGAATTAATTTTCCCCAACCCAAAACCATCCTAAGGGAATTCAACTGTCATATCTCTACCCGCACCTCTGTGCCTTAACCAGCACCACGGATGTGCTGTGTCTCTTACTGCCTTGCAATGGCAGTGATGTAGTTATTGCCAGTTTCACTCTACATGTGATGGATGGGAATCAATTAAAATATTGTATTAAAGACAACAGGATGTTTACTTTGAATAATTTTTTTTGATTTACTAAATGGTAGAACTAATAAAAGAAATTGCTTCTATCAGCTTTCACAATAGTTTAAAACTTATTGAGCACAACCAGACAAGTGTTTAGTTATCTGGAGGAGAAAGCTTGAGCAATGGTCTGGAAAAGCAAGGTCTTTTAAAATATGCCCATTTTTAAGATTTAGTTTCAGTCTCTTCTTTCCCTCCTCCCTGTCAAGTAATTAAAGTTCTTGACTTGTTTCAAAATAGCTCAGATTAAATTTCATTTTGTTAAGCACCTCAATTTTTCAGCTAGGAAAAAAAAAAGACCATTAGGAATTTGCATTATCCATTACAGCCTCCTTCATGATCTGAAATTTATATGGGAAATGCTAATTGGACATTCATCATAATAAAGATAATGATTTCTGTAGTCTCCACAGTGATAATTAAGATGAAAGATGAAAATGATGCAGAGTGAACATTGTATTCTTTATTTGCCGTGAATGGAGAATGGAAAATTAATTCTGTCCTTGTCTGCAGGGCAGGGTTGCCAGGCAGGGATAGAAGGCAACGTGTACAAGAAGTTGTTTTGTCTAAAACATCTGAATTTGCTTCAGGGAAAGACGGTCCTGCTGATTTTACTCCAGTACTCAGATGAAGAAGGCTGATATTGAGTGTAACCTCCTCCTACTACTGGGAGCTGTCCTGAAGACAGACATGACTTATGAGGTTCTGTTCATTAAGCTTCAGTGCACTGTGCTTGCCTTCATTTGCTTTCCAAACAATGTGTGTTCCCAGTTCCTTGAGGGGAAGGAGCAACTTCCATGATGTGGAGTTTTAAGTTCATGCAGTGCCAGAAGCAGGCGTTGTGAATTAACTAGTCAGAATACTCATTGCCATGTCTACATGCATCTGTTTTGAGCCTAAAACCAAGCCAATAAAACAGATCTTTGTGAAATAGAAAGAATTTTATACAAAAATCTTTCTCTTACATTTGTTCTACTTCTTCTGCAAAAGAGATTTGGTGAATTAAATCCAAGATTGAGATTGTTGACACAGTTATTTTTTCTGAAACTGGAATGAACTTAAACCGTCAGCCTGAAGTCTTTGATGAACCCACACAGGACACAAGAAAATCCAATATCATTAATTATCCATTCAGAAGACCAGTGTGACTATGGAGAGGCATTGTTTATCAGGGCCTTGCTGGATACGTATTTGTCAGGAAGGATTTATGGCTTCTAGGTGCCTCTATGGGCTTCTGCTCCTGAAAAGAGGGTTGGAGAGAAGTCAGGGACTACTCAGAGACTCGGAGGAGCCACAGATTGGTTCAGGCTGGTGGGCACTGTGTAGTGTTGGGCTGAGAGCACTGTGCTGCAGGCCCCTGGGAAAGCACAGTCTGGAAGTAGCTGGCCAAGGCTGGACCGATCAGGAACCTTCACAAGTCATCTAGTCCTGTTGTCACTGAGGGCTAAAGCAAACGAGCCCCAGAAAGAGCTGGAATGACAGTGCCTGGTCTGGCAAGGGTTGCTCCAGCTGGTGGCTTCCCACTGCAGTAGGATGAACAATATTTGGTGAATAGACACCTATTATTCTCTCCTGGTTGTGGAGAGTGAGGTCTATGGATACTGATATTGTTCGATAGTCCATAAAACTCTTTTACACAAGCACATAAACATGGAATGCAAGACTGAAAATTGCACATAGAGAAAGACCATGGAATTTGGCTAATAGCTCATTGTGTGTACACTGGCACACAGTTATAAGAAGGAGACTGTACCTTTTGCCTTTCCGAATGGAAAAAATCAGAGACAATTCAATTAATACTCCAACTTGTTTTAATAGCTGCTGGTTTTAAGCCATTTCAGGAGCATCCTACAGGTTTACGAAGCCATAGTCTGGCTCCTGAAAGGAAGAACTTTGAGGACAAGTAAGACAGTGAAACACAAGCACTATGCCTGGAGTGAACAACTTCACATGGGGCTGTACAAATAGTTGATTTCTTGGTTTGATTGCTGAATTGTGAGGGAGGGGGGAAAGGTGAGCCAGCAGCAGTGAGAACAGAAAACCAATTTACTTTCTTGCTGATCCAGTTGGATCAAGAAAAAATGAGTGAACAGAGAATAAAATTTCTTAGGTGACTCTTCTCAAATAGTACTTAAAAAACAAAGAAAAAAATCCTCCTTTTGGGGGTATTCCACACTATAGAAAAGATTTGTCTAGACACAAAAGGGCATGGCATGGGTGGTTGGGACATGCACTTCAGATTGAGCCATCTGAGCAGCTGCTTCTCTGCTGATGGTCTGTTATCAAAAGCACAATGGAACAACTTCAAAAAAACAAGTTCTCCTGAGCTTCAAACCACTGGTCAGAACGAATACATTACCATCTTCTGGATTTTGCAAAGCTGCCACTGAAAAGGCTTCCATTTTTGGAGAATAATCTCTGTGTGGGGCTTTATTTAGTGATACTGCTTTTTGCTGAAGAAATCAGATATAGAAGGGGAGAAAATTGCAGAGATTTAATTTTACACCTGAATTGAAGCATTTCCTAGATTGTAGTTGTATTTAGAGGGAATGGGAAATTGAGGTCCCAAGAGATACATTTTTCATAAAGTCTTTAGGTGCTTTGAATGTTTTAGTTCAGAGGTCTCGTCTGGAAATACTCTGATTTGGCCATAATAAGATGCCTATCTTGAACTTTTTAAATGAGACTCCAATGAATTCCTGCATCAACCTGAACTTTCTTTTTCATCTTGCTTATGCTAAAAGTTGAACTATCTTGAACTTTCATATACAACCCAATCTCAAGCACAACTTCTGATAAATCAAGAATATTGAAAGCATTCTAAAAATTCTCATGCTTCCTTTTTACCTGCTCAAATTCTACATCTGTTCCTGGACCCCCAGAATGTCCAAGCAGAAGAAGCAAGTGCCGGACATTTCACAAACGCTTTCTTCCAGGAGGTTTCTTGACCCATTGCAACAGGCTTAAGTGAATAAAATTACTGGGATGAACTACAATAAGAACTCAGATCCAAATCCTGCTTTTCATGGTGCTTGAGCCGCTAAGTTGCATAATTGTTTTTCTGACAGTTTAATGCTTTATGGAAGACATGGCAGTTATCCACAATTTTTACAGCTATTCAGAGTATCCTTCACTAAATAAAGATACTTTAGCTTTTCACACACATTTTAAAGCATTGTTCATGCTGTTTAAAACAGGGTACAGAAGTTTAAAACTGACAGAAAGTGTATCTAATGAATTGCTCATGAAAAGGAGAAGCCTGCATGATCTTGTCTAAGGATGGCTGCTCTCTGCCATCCCATGCCATGTTAATGGAAATCTCTAAAGCAGTCACACTGGAAATAAATAATTATCCAATCAGTGGTACACAGCGGGGTTTACTGGTGATGTTTACCTTCTCAGGGAAACTGAGTTTATCTTTTCTATATGAGTTCCTTCTTTCTTTCCTTCCTTTTCTTCTCCCTCTAATGTACATAGCAATGCACACACTGGGTACAAAGGGTTGATCATTCCCAGGGGAGTATTTTTCAAACATTAAAGGAATGGAAAAAGATCCCATGAAAATTCCATTTTCATGAGTTTGATTTTTCAGTGCAGAAGAGATCTAGAAAAGGAGACATAGTTTCCAAGCCTCTGCCCGAGTCATCTCAGCCTTTGATTTCCTCAATTCTAACAGATTCAGTAATCTCAGATTTAGTTTGCACTGGAATGAAAAATTATGAATTTCATGATCAGGCACACCAGGGAGCAAGTCTTAAACCACCACATAATTATCCATCCATCCATGTGCATGTGCAGACACACATACACAAAATAGCTTTTTAAAATTTATATAACTGCAATTTTGGGATTATGCCATGGTCAATTCCTATTGATGAAATAATTTTCTGCTATTCTGAGGCTATGTAGATTGATCTTGAAATAACCAACAAATCCAAGATTATTTGTTTGGGGCCCAAGAAGGTGAGAAGCCTTGTTTGCAGATAACAAGTAGTTTATCCTGCTAGGTGTTTCCTTAAAGGTAACATACAATTTCACTGGAATGAAGAATTGCATCATTTTGAAAGGAGCTATATGATTCATTGGTGCTGCTATTTCAAGTGGTATGGAACAGCACTCTGCAAGTCCTATAAGAGCTTACAAAAGGTTTGTTCCCAGCCTACACTTGACATATATCACAAGACTTTATAAAATTCAGTATTACTTTTCTTTTTCCAGAATAAGAGGTAGTTAAAAGAAGATACTTGATGGAATTAGCATGGTGTGTGAGGAGAAATTAGCATGCATCTTTGATCTTAACATGTTTGCTCTACAGAGATGAGAATTCTTGTGTATCAAGGCAGTGTTTGTGGAGAACCATATCACAGCCAGATGTATACATAGGTTAATACTCACCTCCTTCACAGTAGGGTTACCAGCAGCCTTAAGGAGAAAGGCAGAAGGGGAAGTGACAGTGCTTTCATGGAACTGGCTGCAAAATAGATTG
>VYZQ01054368.1:2290-17018 GCA_013400655.1 Mystacornis crossleyi | reverse complement strand
GGAGATGGAAAGAGGGAGCGAAGGAAGCGACGCTAACCCTAGAGACCATTCCCTACCCGCCCCCAGCCCACCGTAAATAAATCCACGGGTAAAGATCTTGGGCCTTCAACTCTGCCCGCTAGGCAGAACTAATGGTGGCTTTGAACCCCTGAGAAAGTAACCGAGATTTTTTTAAAATGGGTTTGTCCAGGAGGTTTGTGTGGAGAGGGAGGAGAAATGAGGGTTCTCAGACAGCTGTGGGAAAAGAGAGTTAAAAAGGCACAAGTTGCCTGGAATAGTGACACCCAGGACTTGCAAGCATGGCTCAGCTTGAAGTGTAGTAAACACCTCTAAAGGGGCTTAAAATAAGAGAGAGGGTGACTTCTTGCACAGGGAAATAGTGATGGCACAAGGAGGAATGATTTTAAACTAAAAGAAGAGAGATTTAGATTAGCTGTTAGGATTAAATTCTTTACTGTGAAGGTGGTGAGACACTGGAACAAGTTGCCCGGAGAAGCTGTGGATTCCCCATCCCTGAGTGTTCAAGGCCAGGTTGAATGAGGCTTTGAGCAACCTGGTCTAGTGAAAGGTCACCCTGCCCGTGGCAGCAGGGTTAGAACTAGGTGATCTTTAGTGCCTCTTGTAACTCAAACCGTTCTATGATCCTGTGTTTTCATACTATGAACATCAATTGTGGAAATATTAAAATGTTATTCTAGGCCTTATGAATAGATTTACAACTGTGTGACATAAGTTATGTGACTGATGTCTTTATTTGCTACTAAAATACTGTAGTGAGTCAGGTGGAGCTTTACTGACACTTTTGTTTCCAAACGTGGATGGAGGAGACATATAAACGGCTTAAATTCTTATGCAGTGGTGCATCTAAACCTGAAACTTACGTGCAAGTCAAAGGCATTTGCCATCTTGACCAAAGCTGGTCAAGATGCCTGTTTTGCTCAATTATCTGAGAGCGAGGCAAAGAAGGAGAAGTGAAAGAGAAATCAGGCAATATCCATAAGTCTAAAAGGGAGTGCTAGTTTCGCATTTGCAGCAAAGGTCTGTAAGAGGCTTGAGCCTGGGATAAAAGATATTAATTTGTGCCATTTTACTTTACACATTTATTCCTAATTAAACGAATTGTGGACCCATTATCTGTGACTTGTAATAGAGCCAACTTACAGACAGATAAATGTCAGACGGCTTCTTAGTGAGCAGATCCTGTGCAGGTGCTTGAAACAGGATCCAGTTTCCAAGGCGCAAACTGTTGATCACTATTCCTGTGGGACCAAGATGGAGCAATCATGGTAGCAAATGGTTAATGTACTGCCACTAACCAGAAGGGTTCAGTTTGAACTCAGAGAGCAATCAAATCACACCACTATGCAAATGAAGGAGGGAAAACCTCAAACTCAGTTATTCGGTCTTTTTGTGCAAAATAACAAAAAAGAAAACAATGACCTGGACACAAAAAACATACCAGTAAATCTGGGTAGAGCTGACATTCACAAGTGTCAGATATGAAAAGTGATTCAGCTGTTGGAGAAATGGAAGGATATAAAATAGAAGCAGCAAATAAAATTGCAAGCATGAACCTAAAATTTTAATTCTGGTCTAGACAGCTGGAGAGCAATAACATAGGATTGGCTGTAAAGTGCACTTCCATGATGACTCTGGGCAAAGAAAACTGGTACTAGACGTGGTAAAAATGAAATTGAAGGAGTAAACATGTAGGAAATAAATTGAAACTGCAAAATATGAGGGCTCTGAGAGCTCCAATAGGCTTTAACTGCTCTAACCAGCCTCACATGGGGCCTCCTGTCCATGGACCGGTAAGCCCCGCTTCAGCTCCATCTTGGGACTTCTGGTGTGACCCTAACTCCTGGAGAGACCTCAGACCTGTGTTGTAGGTAGCTTGTCTCCCAAATGGATGCCTTTAGATGTTTTTTATTGCCTGTGTTCTGTGTTGTCTTTGTTGTCTGGGTTGACTTTGGACCTGAGTTGTAACCTTATTTCCAGTTGTTTCTCTTGTTCCTGGCTGGAGAGCCTGTATGGTCTCTGGGCCTGATTCATCATTTTGCCATCTCTGGGACTACCAGAGGGCCCTGTTCCCAGTAAGTAGTGTGGTCTCTGTGCTGGGTTCAGATGTGGGATGCAGCTGTGGTCAGCCAGGGCACTGCCCACACTGGGTTATCTTTACCTCGGGGCTTGCGCTACCTCAGGGAGCAGCTGGCTCTTGCTGCTTTCTGACACCATGTAAATCCCTCTAACTCATCGAAATCAATTGGGTGGTGGTTGATAACATGCAATTAACCGAGATGGGCTAAGTGAGCCTGGGTATTTGACCTGTGAAATTTGATCAGGAAAGCTGGAAAGCAAAAATACAAGGGCTGAAGTAATAGTTAGTTTGGATTCCTATATGATAAATAACTTCTTAATAAGTGTCAGGGAAAATATTCAAAAGTTTCGTCCATGTGAGTTCCTCGTGCAGGTGTGGGCTAAGTGAGGCAAATTGCAAGAGAGTAGTATGCTTTGGTTTTTTTCTTTTTTTTCAGTGAGTGTTTCCTGGCTCCAGGGATAGAAACCATAATGGCAGCTAGACATAATGAGTGGGAGCTCAGTGAAGAGGAGGGATTTGTTGAGTCTTGTCTTAAAGCTTTCTTAATGGGATGAAATTAGCAGAATTCCTTGAAATAGAAACAACTCCCTGACAATTTTGCTAAACAACCTTCAAAACTGGCAAATACTCAACAAAGGAGAGGGTTGCTGCATAGAATCAAGCCGTGAATCTGTTAGAAAGGGGACTAGGAAAAAAGCACGAAAGGGAACAAGAAACTCTTGTTCTAGGACATTGTTAATATTTTTTAAAGGGGCAAAAAAAGCCAAGATAAATGTAATGGATGGGGTTAGCATAAGCTGTTTTCTGAAGAATACTGAACCACTCAGTAGTCCTCTGACCAAGTAATCCCATCAGAAAAGAGAGAGCTGATGGAGGTTATTGAAAACCTATCAAGAAGCATGGATGTTCACTATCCCTGACTCCTCATTGTAGTTTGTTTCTTCAGCATGAAGTGAAACGGGTGGGATAATAAAGAATACAGTGTGGCATACTTGTCTCTGTATTTATAGCATAGTACGATGACTGTGTTGTGTAGTAGAAACTTTCGGAACTGAAACATTACTAATAATCTGTGATAAGTGTATGGCCAAAAACCTGAAATCAAGCCCATGTAAACTGGAGCTGCTTCAAAAAGAAGTTGTGTTCTTTTGGCCTGTGGTTAGGGAAGAGGGAATTCTTACTAGCGATGACAACATATTCTATATAGGGATTACTATTACTGTAAGCACTCCCAGATGTGTGCAGTTTTACAGTTTTTGAAAATAGATGCTTTTGTGCAAGGAGAAGGAAATCCATTTGAATGTGACTTGACACTGACATGGTTAAAACCATCTGTGTTGGTCTCCTTGGGTTTCAAAACGGATTCTTGAATGCATGAGCTTGGATGGCCTTGAAACAAGCAAAAAGGCTAACGAGATCAATGGCTCATACGGAAAATCTGAGCTCTATAAAAATAGAAGTAAACGTGCTGCTGAGTATTGAGTAAGTCTAAGGAGTATAAGGAATCTTTGTGATTAAGTCTCTGCATTTGGCTCCTTGAAGTCAGCAATCCTCAGACTCCTGTTCAGCTGGAAAATCTGTGGAGTGATGATGTCTTGATGTCTGACATGGATGTCAGACAGAGATATGGTGCTGCTGAAGTGTGAGCCACAGTAGACAGTGTGGAGAAGTCAACTGCAGGGTTAAGTCTGAAGTTGGAGAGAAGGTACTGGTTTGCAGTAAGTGTACTCATACATTCTTTGAAAGTCTGCATGGATCCCAGCTGTGTAGGCACAAATGGGATTTGATCGCTTTAAGCAGTGGTGAGCTTGGCTGTGGCAGCACAGAACCCAGCACAAGTTACAAAATTCAAGTGAAGCTATCCATGAAGCTAAATTAAGGTGTAAGGGCCCAAGCAGAGCCAAGATATGTAATACCAGGGTACCTGAGATGGCTGTCTTAAAATTAAGGTTTGACAATGAGTGGTGGTGAAGTATTTATTACAATTTACATAAAAGCTTAAAAAAAAAAAAAAAAGAAAAGTCAGAAAAGAGATACCAGAAGACATACATCTAAGAGAAAAAAGGAAGATATAACTTGCGTGGTTAGAGACTTGATAAAAATCAAAAGCTTGGATCTTATTGTAGTTTAAATAATTGTTTTAAGAACTAGGAGCTATTAGTGATTGAAGAGTATGCTTATTGGTGCAACCGAAAGGGGGTTTCCAAGGTTGTGTTATGATTCAAAATCACCAGACTTCTGTCTGCCTCCTACATAGGGATACCAGTAGCTTGTATGAATTGTGATTGATTAATGACTTTCCCTGTGCAAATGTGATTTGAAATGTGTTATGTGCTTTTTATCAGGCTGTTTATTCCTTGGGCCTAATGTGTGTGAATCACTTCAGAGATGCTGCAATTTGTTCCAAGGACCAATTATGGTCCTTAGAAAATATAGTGCATAATCCTCTCAATGCTACTTTAAGAGGACACTGTGTAATCAACTGACATTCTCACAGCCCAAGTAGTCTGTCTACAGGATCATTCATTCAAAACTAATAATTTAATATAGAACCAAAATGTCCTCTGTCAAAAATACTACACTGGGTTCTTTCAAGGTCAAAACCTCCACTGGAACCATTTTCTAATTGCTGTTTAATGGTTGTATAATTACAGTTTGTTTAGAAAGGTTTGAAAAGATCATCAGGCCAATAACTAGGAGAGTGAGAAATCAAGGTGGATTTTAGGGAAGTAGACCAGTAAACTCAAATGTGTGGAAGATACAGGTTTTCAGGAAACTCATCTGAGAGATAAGAGAGCCGAAGGGGGGCAGATATTCCATGAATACCTGACTAGTGAGGACATACATAATTTTCCATTCTGCATGAAAAATAAGAAATTCAGTAAGATGGCAGCTTTTAAAAATTGTTCTTCATTTATCTCAGGTGAGAAGGGGACAGAACGGAAGAGAGAAGATCAGGTTACTCTCAGAAGCACAGCAAAACTAGGAAGATAATGGCACAAAATAGAAACAAATTGGACAGATAGCAGGAAATAATTTTCTTTGTGCTCTAGCTTTATGCGAAAAGTCAAGGCAATTGTCATCAGTGGAGGGGCAAATTTGGTTACTTTGGACAACTAACACCTAGGAGGCAGATGTCATTAATGTGCTTTTTCTGTTAGTCTTCACTGAAATGATCATTTGCAAGAGGTAGCTAATTCAGTGCAGTCCAGTGAGAAAGAAGGGGGAAATCTCAGCCATGAATGAGGCACATACACTTTAGAGACAGTTAAGATTTGTAGATTCTCCTGGGTTGGCTGATCCCAGGGTACCTCCTCCCAGGGTAACTGCAGAATTATCTGCTGTAATCAACTGCCTCTGCAGCCAGGCCTGGGATGGGATGGTTGCTCATGGCCTTGTAGTGTGTGAACTCTGTGTTGGCAACTCAAGTGAAAATTGTGTTGGTATCTGAAGTCATTTTTTGAAGTCGCAGTCTTCTGCTGTTCTGTCACTGGGGAGTGACATAGCTTAGCTTCCTGACCTAAAAAGTTATTCCAGTTTCCCACCTGTAATTAAATTCTGTGCAGTTTGCTCTCCTGCATCTAAAGAAATGCGGCTGCCACACTAAAGGACTTTAGAGAGGTTTTGCTCATAGTAGTTGCTAGTTTAAAGATAGATACTGAATTACAGGTTTTACTTGGGCTGTTTGTTTAACTTGCATCCTTGACAGCTGGGCGGAATACCAGGGTCTATAAATTCATTTCTGTACTAGGTTTAGAGCAAGTAATAGAATAGTTTCTAATTCTAGCCTGAAACTGGTGATCAGTTTAGTTAAAAACACATCAAATCTAGTAGTCATTATAGTAGTATTTTTTTCTAAGCAATGTTGCACTCTATTGTTACGACCCACCCCTGAAGGCAAGTGTAACTGAGGTTCTTGTCAATAGATCCCTTGGTGTGGATTAGAGTGAAGTGACATTGAATGACCAATGTTTATCTATCTATCTATATATCTATATACCTATATATATATGTAGGGTTTATTTTAGAACATTTTGCTTGCAATGGAAAGGAGATATGTAGCTGTTTTGGTTATTATCTATAGTAATATAACAATATAAAAGTATAAAGATATCACTTAAGAAAATATATGAGGAAAAGAAAGAAAGAGAATGTTGCTGTGGGGTTCCAGCAACCTTCCCGGAGACAGATTTGCCCGTGGAAGGAATCAGGGAATGATATTTGCGTGGATGTTCAGAGATCTTTATTCTCCCAACCACATGGCTGGGGGCTCAAACCTGGACTGAAGAAGAGTCATGGGACAAGCACGTTCTCAGGGCAGGGGCAACATGAATGGCCAATAGGAACAGTACCTGGGCACATTAGCATCAGGGAGCAGGAAACCCTGTGCCCAGACCATGCTTTCACCCCTGGGCCCCCTCCCCCAGGGGTGGGGGGGGACGTCCGCAAGAGAAAGAGTTGACAGTGGAAAGGTATGACCGCCGGTGGATCCAGACAGGAGACTTGATTGTTGCAATTTAGATGTCTGTTTAGATGTCTGTCGAAGTGATGGTCACATTCTTGATTCACTGTGGGTGGGGGAAGCTCCCACCACATAAAGTTCAGTGGATTAAAATAGGTTCAGTTCAGGTGGGAACACTTAGTTACCTCCCCTAGAGATGAATTTAACACTGTTGCAACACTGTGGATCATGCACAGTCCTCAGCTGGAAGGCCCCAGAAATGAGTCTGGGGGCACTTTGGGGGTCTTTGATGGTGTATGACACCCTCCAAGGCATGACAGTTGCCTCTCACATCAGCATAGCTGGGCCAGTTATGCCCCATCAGAAGGGATGAACAGCCTCAGGCCTATGTGTGAATAGGAGAGGGAGTTTTCTCACCTGAGACAGTTGTGTAGGGGAGGACACTGGCAAGATAAAAAGCACTACCCCACCTATCAGGATTTGCTTCTTATCAGCCTTCTCCCTTATCTGGCTCAAAACCCAGCTTGTTGCTAAACAAAGGTTGGTTTGTCATGGTCAGCCTCTGGTGGTGGATGGGCACCCTCTCTGTCTTATGCAGATCAGAGGTTTTTCTTCCACACAAAAACACAAAAACCTCTCCTTCTCCCTTTTGGTCGGGGGCTGCAAACCTGTTCTCAGCAAAGCATCCTGCTGCTTTTGTAAATGGCTGATTGTTTGAGTCATTAACATTTCAGTCTCTCACATCTATGGAAAGTAAGCTAGATATAAGTTTTATTTTTATAGTTTTTAAAATCAACATCTCAGAACTATTTTTCCATAATAGAATCATCCTTTTTTTGAGGTTTAATAACTTTGGATAAGATTTTTATTCTCTGCTAAATTATGAGATGTTTGGTTAACATTTTGGAGCAAAATACGTGTGTGTGTGTGCATGTGTTTGTATATAATATAAAGGCCTCTGTGCAGAGATGCTGGATAGATATATAGCATCTATATGTATTTTGTATATATACACATATTTGTGCAACAAACATACGTTTCTGTAATAGAATTTTATATATAAGGAGAACATAATTTCATAAATATGCATGTAAGGCAAATACAGAGGTACTGTAGAAATACAGAAGTTACATAAGTGTTACTTTTTAATGTATATATCCGTATGTATGTGCACACGCATACTTGTCTGTATGTCTCAGTCCTGATGCCTATGGATTCAGCACCTGCACTTCATTTTGTTTTTCAGCATCTGTAGGTGCACGTGCAAGTCAGAGGTGATTCTGTCACGTACAGAACAGTGGGGGATGGGCTACGTGTGAGTCCAGCACATCCTGCCACAGTCTGCAGTTACTGAATATCTCCTTGTGCTTTGAGGGAAGTGCTGAAACTNTTTGCTTGCAATGGAAAGGAGATATGTAGCTGTTTTGGTTATTATCTATAGTAATATAACAATATAAAAGTATAAAGATATCACTTAAGAAAATATATGAGGAAAAGAAAGAAAGAGAATGTTGCTGTGGGGTTCCAGCAACCTTCCCGGAGACAGATTTGCCCGTGGAAGGAATCAGGGAATGATATTTGCGTGGATGTTCAGAGATCTTTATTCTCCCAACCACATGGCTGGGGGCTCAAACCTGGACTGAAGAAGAGTCATGGGACAAGCATGTTCTCAGGGCAGGGGCAACATGAATGGCCAATAGGAACAGTACCTGGGCACATTAGCATCAGGGAGCAGGAAACCCTGTGCCCAGACCATGCTTTCACCCCTGGGCCCCCTCCCCCAGGGGTGGGGGGGGACCTCTACAAGAGAAAGAGTTGACAGTGGAAAGGTATGACCACCAGTGGATCCAGACAGGAGACTTGATTGTTGCAATTTAGATGTCTGTTTAGATGTCTGTCGAAGTGATGGTCACATTCTTGATTCACTGTGGGTGGGGGAAGCTCCCACCACATAAAGTTCAGTGGATTAAAATAGGTTCAGTTCAGGTGGGAACACTTAGTTACCTCCCCTAGAGATGAATTTAACACTGTTGCAACACTGTGGATCATGCACAGTCCTCAGCTGGAAGGCCCCAGAAATGAGTCTGGGGGCACTTTGGGGGTCTTTGATGGTGTATGACACCCTCCAAGGCATGACAGTTGCCTCTCACATCAGCATAGCTGGGCCAGTTATGCCCCATCAGAAGGGATGAACAGCCTCAGGCCTATGTGTGAATAGGAGAGGGAGTTTTCTCACCTGAGACAGTTGTGTAGGGGAGGACACTGGCAAGATAAAAAGCACTACCCCACCTATCAGGATTTGCTTCTTATCAGCCTTCTCCCTTATCTGGCTCAAAACCCAGCTTGTTGCTAAACAAAGGTTGGTTTGTCATGGTCAGCCTCTGGTGGTGGATGGGCACCCTCTCTGTCTTATGCAGATCAGAGGTTTTTCTTCCACACAAAAACACAAAAACCTCTCCTTCTCCCTTTTGGTCGGGGGCTGCAAACCTGTTCTCAGCAAAGCATCCTGCTGCTTTTGTAAATGGCTGATTGTTTGAGTCATTAACATTTCAGTCTCTCACATCTATGGAAAGTTAGCTAGATGTAAGTTTTATTTTTATAGTTTTTTAGNTTTATTTTTATAGTTTTTAAAATCAACATCTCAGAACTATTTTTCCATAATAGAATCATCCTTTTTTTGAGGTTTAATAACTTTGGATAAGATTTTTATTCTCTGCTAAATTATGAGATGTTTGGTTAACATTTTGGAGCAAAATACGTGTGTGTGTGTGCATGTGTTTGTATATAATATAAAGGCCTCTGTGCAGAGATGCTAGATAGATATATAGCATCTATATGTATTTTGTATATATACACATATTTGTGCAACAAACATACGTTTCTGTAATAGAATTTTATATATAAGGAGAACATAATTTCATAAATATGCATGTAAGGCAAATACAGAGGTACTGTAGAAATACAGAAGTTACATAAGTGTTACTTTTTAATGTATATATCCGTATGTATGTGCACACGCATACTTGTCTGTATGTCTCAGTCCTGATGCCTATGGATTCAGCACCTGCACTTCATTTTGTTTTTCAGCATCTGTAGGTGCACGTGCAAGTCAGAGGTGATTCTGTCACGTACAGAACAGTGGGGGATGGGCTACGTGTGAGTCCAGCACATCCTGCCACAGTCTGCAGTTACTGAATATCTCCTTGTGCTTTGAGGGAAGTGCTGAAACTGCTTTTTTTCTTTAGCAGAACAAAATGACTTTGTATGTGATAAGAATCTTTTTTTGTTGCATGAATTTAAGATTAAATAGCTATTAATATAGTAATTACTGAGACAGGAATCTAATGGCGTGGTTTTGAAAAATGTCACAGAGTATCTTAGAGTGAGAAGTGTCTATAATCACTCTTAGATGACTGAAGTACATGCTGCTAATACTAGATGTGGTTTTGTCTCTTAGACCCAGGCCTCCTCTTGTGTACAGCTCTGTCCCATCCCTTGCTGGCAAAAGTTTTCATGTAGCAGTACTGTGAGCTGAATCNGGGCAGGGGCAACATGAATGGCCAATAGGAACAGTACCTGGGCACATTAGCATCAGGGAGCAGGAAACCCTGTGCCCAGACCATGCTTTCACCCCTGGGCCCCCTCCCCCAGGGGTGGGGGGGGACCTCTACAAGAGAAAGAGTTGACAGTGGAAAGGTATGACCACCAGTGGATCCAGACAGGAGACTTGATTGTTGCAATTTAGATGTCTGTTTAGATGTCTGTCGAAGTGATGGTCACATTCTTGATTCACTGTGGGTGGGGGAAGCTCCCACCACATAAAGTTCAGTGGATTAAAATAGGTTCAGTTCAGGTGGGAACACTTAGTTACCTCCCCTAGGGATGAATTTAACACTGTTGCAACACTGTGGATCATGCACAGTCCTCAGCTGGAAGGCCCCAGAAATGAGTCTGGGGGCACTTTGGGGGTCTTTGATGGTGTATGACACCCTCCAAGGCATGACAGTTGCCTCTCACATCAGCATAGCTGGGCCAGTTATGCCCCATCAGAAGGGATGAACAGCCTCAGGCCTATGTGTGAATAGGAGAGGGAGTTTTCTCACCTGAGACAGTTGTGTAGGGGAGGACACTGGCAAGATAAAAAGCACTAACCCACCTATCAGGATTTGCTTCTTATCAGCCTTCTCCCTTATCTGGCTCAAAACCCAGCTTGTTGCTAAACAAAGGTTGGTTTGTCATGGTCAGCCTCTGGTGGTGGATGGGCACCCTCTCTGTCTTATGCAGATCAGAGGTTTTTCTTCCACACAAAAACACAAAAACCTCTCCTTCTCCCTTTTGGTCGGGGGCTGCAAACCTGTTCTCAGCAAAGCATCCTGCTGCTTTTGTAAATGGCTGATTGTTTGAGTCATTAACATTTCAGTCTCTCACATCTATGGAAAGTAAGCTAGATATAAGTTTTATTTTTATAGTTTTTAAAATCAACATCTCAGAACTATTTTTCCATAATAGAATCATCCTTTTTTTGAGGTTTAATAACTTTGGATAAGATTTTTATTCTCTGCTAAATTATGAGATGTTTGGTTAACATTTTGGAGCAAAATACGTGTGTGTGTGTGCATGTGTTTGTATATAATATAAAGGCCTCTGTGCAGAGATGCTGGATAGATATATAGCATCTATATGTATTTTGTATATATACACATATTTGTGCAACAAACATACGTTTCTGTAATAGAATTTTATATATAAGGAGAACATAATTTCATAAATATGCATGTAAGGCAAATACAGAGGTACTGTAGAAATACAGAAGTTACATAAGTGTTACTTTTTAATGTATATATCCGTATGTATGTGCACACGCATACTTGTCTGTATGTCTCAGTCCTGATGCCTATGGATTCAGCACCTGCACTTCATTTTGTTTTTCAGCATCTGTAGGTGCACGTGCAAGTCAGAGGTGATTCTGTCACGTACAGAACAGTGGGGGATGGGCTACGTGTGAGTCCAGCACATCCTGCCACAGTCTGCAGTTACTGAATATCTCCTTGTGCTTTGAGGGAAGTGCTGAAACTGCTTTTTTTCTTTAGCAGAACAAAATGACTTTGTATGTGATAAGAATCTTTTTTTGTTGCATGAATTTAAGATTAAATAGCTATTAATATAGTAATTACTGAGACAGGAATCTAATGGCGTGGTTTTGAAAAATGTCACAGAGTATCTTAGAGTGAGAAGTGTCTATAATCACTCTTAGATGACTGAAGTACATGCTGCTAATACTAGATGTGGTTTTGTCTCTTAGACCCAGGCCTCCTCTTGTGTACAGCTCTGTCCCATCCCTTGCTGGCAAAAGTTTTCATGTAGCAGTACTGTGAGCTGAATCTGTAACGACCTGCAGGAAAAGTAACCTGAGAGGAAAAGAGATGAGATGAGATCCTGACCTGGCTCACACTGCAGCTGTGTTAAAACCTGGGCGAGGTGGATTGTAGGTAAGCATGGCTGAGGACAAGGCAGGAGTGCAGGACTTCCAACCTGGCAGAGGCCACCTTTAGTTTCTGGATCCAGGGCTGAAGTGATTGCCCTAAGTGAGATCAGAAAATGTTTTGGGGTTTTTTTGTGGTTTTTTTTTTTTTGTTATTCTAACTGATGACACAGATATAAAAGTGGCTCTGAAAATTGACTGCAGAAATGGTGGTTCTCCCTTTCAGGATAAAATATAGCTCAAATAAATATTTATCTCTGTGTGATGTGCCTATTTTGTCTGTTTTTGTCTTCTTGGCAGAATCAAGATCTAAAATAAAAAATCATTCTAAGCAATTTGTCACATATCCGTCATACATAAAAATCAAATGTGGCATTCTTTCACTGCTATTTATTCCATGTGTTGAAATTTAAAGCTCCCTGTGGACTATGTTGTAAGAGAAATACTGGTTAATGAAGCATTTCATAATATTTGGTGTATATACTGAGCAGATTTTGTGAGAATTAAGAGTTCTAGTACAGGATAAGAATGAGGAGCTATGGAGTACTAGGGCTTGTTTAGCAGAGAGCAGTAAAAAATTAAAGAGCTCAGCTCCAGAGAATGAAGATAGAAGCGTATTTTACCCTCAGTGAATGTTCCATGCTATGTTTTTGTTATATGATAAGCATCATTCTTTGCTTAATCAAAAATCCCTGTTGATTCCATTGAGAATGTAGCCAAAAGAAATATTGCAATAACAGTTTTTTTGAACTCTGCCATTGTATTGCACATTGTAAAAATGATTAAGATATGTTAAGCAAATGAAGTGTTTGTTAAATTCTGCTAAAATATACATTAATTTGTATACATATATATATGCACACTTTTATAGAAAGCAGTAAGTATAATTTTACAAGCAGTCATAAGTGTCAGCAACTTTTGTTCATATCATTTTGAACATGATTCAGATGAGAAGAACCAATGCATAAGTTTAGTGGGATCATTTTCCAAATCAGGAAAAATGACGGTATTTGACAACATGATATTGATGATATTTGCAGAGCATTTATTCAGGTATTTGTTGCCTGCAGCTTCAATGACTTCACTGTATAATAGGTGTACTCTACAAAAGAAGTAGTACTATACTGTTTTATTGTAATAAAAATGCTATTTGTGCAATAAGGCATGAACTCTGATCTCATTACATAGGTTGTGTATACACGCAGTGGAAGGTTTGTTTACAGGCTAGTTTATGCCCCTAATTAAGACCTTAGTTATAAACTAGAATTCTTCATCAAGATGACCACTTCCTGAGTCTTTAACACATATTTCCAGCCTTGCCAGGGAGTGACAGGTCTCACTGGAGTTCTGCAGGAAAATAGAAAGTAAAATAGCTCAATTTTTCTTAGAAATACTCGAAATTGCATAAACTGGTGTACAGATACACTGAAGAGGTACTTAGAGATCCATTTAATCTGAAATTAGGACCCTGCTGTGGCTCAGCCTGTTCACCGACTGCACTGCAGAGTATACTGATGTCAGTATTACAGCATGGATATATAGGTGCCATTTGGATAAAAAAATATCAAAATTAACTTAAATGTGGCTAATCTGTGTGACATACCAGTTCCAGGATGTACCTGAAAGTTTGAAACCCAGATGTCCTGATCTTAGAAACTTCCTAAGAATAGAGCTCTCTGCCATGGTCAGATGAAATGGAATGAGGAGATTTTTCCTGTCTCCCTTTTCATCCCATGGAAGATGTTTTCTTCACCAAGGAAACTTCTGCACTCACTTCTGCTGCTTACACCTGTGGTTAATTGTGTCTTGACTGTATGGTCGGATGCCACCAGTGGTGATGCCTGTCAGCACTGTGGGACCATTAGTGGCATGAAGAGTTTAGAGGGTGTGGCTTCCTGAAATTCTTGAAGATTTTCTCAGTTTGTACTGTCATTGGGTTTGGGCATCTCCTTGGTTTTGGTTTCAGACCTTTTGTTATTTATGTATTGTGTTTGTTGGCAGAGATGTGCTACTTTTAAAGATCTGCCTGAAGATCACTGCTAAGTGACAGTGCAGACTGCAGTAAATTTTTCAGCAGCATGACTTAGGTTTGAAGCATGCCTGGGTCAAAGCGTGAGTGAAAGGTGATTCTGAAAGCTGATGAATTCTCAAGATTCTCAAGATTTTCACACCCCTATTTCCATGTGATGATGGAAAGCCACAGTTAGCGTGGGCTGGCATGTCCCGTTCCTTGTTGAGTTTTTAGAATGGCAAAAAAGTTGCCAGAACTGTCTTTGTGCAAAGGCAAGGATCTGAGAAACTCTGCTGACTTAAAATCAAAGCCCAACCTCTTGAGTCTTTTTCCAACCTTTTCTTGTGTGTAGTCAACAATATTGTCCTCTGATAAGGAAAAAAAAAGGGAGAGGTTTCAGCCTCCCTCTTATCATATTTGTTCATATCACTGGGAAGAAGTTTTACTTTTTCGCAGTTAAGAGTACATAGTGCTTTGAATTTTTGGTACTTTTACCTCATTTGTGATAATTTCTGTTGTGTATTCCCTTTTCTGTCCATGCCAATGTTCGTAGTCTGTCATCAAAGTCTGTTTGAAAACAGATGCAGAACATTAATTCAGCTCCTGGCTCAATTTATATAACCTATTTTTTTTTTTTGTTGTTGTTGTTCAAACTCATCAAATCATGATCTGCCT
>VYZQ01054361.1:7759-19232 GCA_013400655.1 Mystacornis crossleyi | reverse complement strand
TATTAATAAATATATTTTCCTATGTTTTCAGCATCGCTAGCTTGCGTAGCTCCTGAATTTCATGCCACCATATGTAGGTGCTAGGCAATATACTTAGCTATCACGTTATTCCTTTGCACTGAGTTGCAAACAGTTTCTCTGGAATTCTAATTCCTTGCTTTTTGTCACTATAAACACAGCCTTTTTCTGAGCAAATGATTTAATAGATCCCTTGTGCCTGCTTTCCTTTGGTTGCCTTTGGTTACATCTCAATAAGTAATAAAAAGTAAAATGTCAGGGTCATGTGCAAGCTTTGTTATATTACAAATGAAAAAGATTTAGTGGATGGAAGATTCCCAAAGGAATCACAACTCCAGATGTGATTGCAAGTATTCTTTCAGGTACCAAACTAGGGCATCTTGTATTATTGTCCATTCATGTAAAACTCTTTCATTCCATTTGAACTCATTAAATGCTTAATCCAAAGGCCATTAGAAATTGGCGAAAAGGCTGCTGTTGTCTGTACTGCACCTTAGATTGGTTTGCTGCTATCTATAATTTGCTAAACAGGTCTCTTTAAGCTTAGCTTTTTTTTGACCTTTATATTTCTGGAGGGATATTAATTTTGCTTTAGTATTTTATGGTATCAAATCTGGCTGATAAATGTTTAAAATTCTTGGAATTTAGTGTTAAATTCATTACATATTTTTGTCCTGGATTTTTCTCAGAGCTATAATATTACTACCTTTTGGAAATATATTGTCTCTGCCATAAAATCAGAAGGCAGAGTATTGTTCTGCGCAGTTGTTATTTCACAGTAATCTGTCAGTTTTTTGCTGATTGGCAGAATGTTTTGCCTCCAAATAGATTTGCCTCTAAAAAAAAATTGATCATTATCATCTCAAAGAGAACATCATTCATTTCAAAAGATTGTGTGTGACATTCTGAAGGTATGGTTTCTGTTCTTGTAGTTATTAAAAGACTCACGTTAAACTCTTTTTTGGATGTTGTTAGAAAGTTCATTGCATTTAAAAATAGATTTTCAAGTTCCCGTGTTTGAGAACGTCTCTGCTATTGCTAAATAAAACTACCAGTTAAGCACCTTTTATTCTCCTAGAACGGTACTGTGCAGTGCGAGGCTTTGATTTGCCCCCTTGCTGACTGTCCACTTAACTCTGCCCTGGCCTACGTGGATGGCAAGTGCTGCAAGGAATGCCAATGTAAGTTTTACTGTTGTGCCTTTTGCTAGTGAACGCTTTGAAATCTTAAAGAATATGAACCTTTCTGTAAATGTGTCAGTGAAAGAGCTGGTCATTAAATAGTTAGCTTGAGGAATTGAGGAACTTAGACTTCTCTGAAGCGTTCTGGGAAATTGATAACCAGAAGCTTTTAATATTTCATGTGGGGACATTTTAGTTTCATTTTAGTTACGTTATTTTTATTTAGCACAGATATTTATTATCAAAATTTAAGAAGAAAAAGAAGTTGGTTATAAAGCTTTCTGCAGACTTCTATTATCTATGTTTTAGACCAAACTGCTAGAAATTCAAGAACAATTACCTGGTGTGTTTCTTGACCAGTGTCTCCAACACCTTTATCACAAGAGCACGTGTCCTACCAACCTTGTGTTATAGAGCTTAGAAATGGAGCTTCAGATTTATGATTCTTCTTCTGTAGTTAAGAGAAGAGAAAAGAAGAAACCAGCAAAACCCAGACAACCTAGAAATGTTATTTCACAAAAGGTCATAAAAGGATTTAAGGAAAAATGGAAAAAGGTGATTTAATATTGTCATTTAGGATTGGATATATGATTAACTTTAGGTTTTATAGCATTTTGGTTTTGTTGCAAATAGGGCCAGAGAAGGGGAATTTCAGGTTAATGATTATCTAGATGGACTATATATATAGTATTTCAGATTGATTATGTATGTATATTCCATATGTTATGGTTAGTTATTTCAGGCTATGGTAGAATCCATTCTTGAAATTGAGCATGAGTGCACACACTCCTTCATTCTGTAAATGTTGAGATTTTTCTGTGTGGTTTCATCACGGTTCTACTGCTATGTAAAACTTCTTACAAAGTGTAGAGAAATACATAGCCGGTTAAAATGACATGTTGTAAGATAAAATTCAGGAAGACGTTTTGTACTCCATTTATCTAGCTCCCACAGGAGTTTATTAATATTTAATTGTGGTAGAAGTTACACAAACCATCCCTTTTTATAAAACCTTATTAACTTACTCAAGTAGATTAATTCTAATTAAGGAGAAATAAGAATTCAAATACTTTTTTTTTTTAACCAACTACACAGAATTTCCATGCATATTAGATGACTCAGAACTGGTAATTCAGGGAGGTGAGATGTGTGGCATTCAAGCCTCTATTTGAGGCTATTTGAATCACTGACCATGTTGGCAGAATTTGAAAACCTGGTCCTCTGAAGTATGTTTTTGTAATGTGCTGGCTGTGAATTAAGTGGGAATTCTCCATCCAGATGTTAATGGGGAAGCACTCACATCATATGACTTTTTCCAAAGTTGTTTTTATTGGGAGTCTTGACAAAAGTCAAGAAATGTAAATGAGTGTATGGACACTGACCTTGTCATAGAGCACTGATACTTCTTCGAATAAAGATGTAGTTCTGGTACAGAACACTGATGTTTACTCTGATATTTCCTGTTTGATAATATTATCAGTGTCTTAGCTTTCAGTGTTGCTAATTTGATGCAACATAATTCAATTTATAACTAACACGTACATATGCTACTTTTTTGACAAACTACCAGAAAAATAATCAGAAAATATAAATAAAAATTGCTTTTGTAAAATTTTTTCCTAATTTCATTCAGATTATTTATAGTGACTTCTAAAATAAATGTCAGAATTTTTAAAGTGGCTCAGTTCTGGGAACCAAAAGACAGAGAATGTAAATTGGAGTTCCACGGACAAGGTAGTTAAATTCCAGTGAAAGAGTGGAAGTTAGAGGCAAGGGAGACTGCAAGGCTGTTGCTTATTCTCCAGGCCAGTTTGGTGGAAATGCTAAGTTGTCTCTGAGTTCATATCCATGTGCTAGCTGTATTCTGTCTTGGTGTCTTCAGGTCCGGGTCTGAGCTGTTTGAGGTCAGTGTGCTCGGTGAACTTGGTTCTTGCTAGAGGGGTCAAAGCTGTGTTGCTCCATTTGGACAGGTTCTGAGAATAACTTAATTGTTTTCAATGCTTAGAACAACAGCAAGGGATGTAGCTTCTGACTAGATAGTATAGAACGAACACAGATGGCTTATAATTGGGAAAACAGCTAATTAGGGGGTGTTGCTCATGGAGCCATATGATTGCTTGTCCAAACGCAAGGATAAGTGTTGAGAAATAATAATGCCTGGTAGACTGTTCTTTAGCTGGATTTAGTATTTGTTTCAAGACAGAACATGTATAGATATTGATGTTTCCTTCCTGTTATTGATGTTATCTCATACCAGATGATGGGTTGTTTCTGGTAGATGTTGTTTGATTAGTGCCCAGGCAGTGACAGCTGCTGGAGCCTTGTGGCTCAGTCTCACTCCCCCAGGGCTGTGTGCTTCCCTCCACACTTCCTCCTTTCCTTAGCTGGTGTTAAAACAAAGCCACCAAAAATCAAAAGAGTGAGATTGAATTTAATGACAACTGGCAGAGAAGAGTTAAGAGTACAGCACTTCAGGCTCTTTCAGTGACCAGCAAGCAGGCTTTCTGGAATTTTTGTTTTATTTTGTTTGGTTTTTTAAAATTTTTTTTTAGCCCTCTGTGGCTGAGGAGGGAGTTATTCTGCATAGCTTTAGCCATGTAGAATTTGGAAATACAGTCTGAAGCAGGTTCACTTTCACCAGTAAATAAAATAAGGCAGGCACAGTCCTGCGGCACTTGTGGCTCACATGGCTAAACTCCCTTCTCCTTTCCCACCCCCAGCAGATTATCTGCATCCACATGGTTGACTGGCAGTGCCCTCTGATCAAGGCTGTACCCCCAGCTTGTGCCTGGCACTGCTTCAGAGCATCTGGGCTGGTACAGGCTGAGATGGTGCCATGATGTGTGCTAACACTCAGACTGGAGAGAGAGTTACACGCCATAACCAAGCTTTTTCAAACCTGCTGTCGTTTGCTGTTTCATTTACCTGTTGTGTTTCATTTACTAGTTGTAGACGTCACCAGTTTGTCTCTGTTGATAACCACCTGAAGAGACTGGCACCTCCAGAAGGCACTTGGTGCTTAGAGGGCCTGGAAGGAATGGGATTAGTTGCCTTCTGGAAGTGGACATCTCCTTCCATGGGTTATACACAGAGCCCAGGTGATTAGATTAGATACTGAACTTTTAGACAGCTAAAGTTGTGAGACTTATTTTATATCAGTTACTGTGATGCATCTCAGATGTGTAAGATAGGAATGTAAAGTGCTGGATTTTCAAGCCTAAGTCTGGCATTAAACTGTTCTGCTAAGAGATTTTCCCACACTGCCAAGTCCTAGGGTTTAAATTTCAGCCCAATCCAGCATTTACATTTTGGACAATGAAGCTTTGTTATGTCAACACTTTGGAAATTTCAACACAACTGACTCTTCATGTTTTTCTTAAATGTTTAGTTCAGGGAAGAACACGTAGTAAGGAATGGTTTAGATTTTGTTTTTTAAACCAATGTTGCTTTGACCTTGTTTCTTTTTGTGAGCCAAAAGAAAAATGCCAAAAAAAACCCCAAAACCAAACCCTGACCTTCTCTCCGAACTCCATACCTTTGTTTGACGCCCTTCAGACAACTTGTACTGTTTTGTCTTGTGTGAAGGTCGATGCTGGTAGCATGAAGAATGGCAGTGCATGCAAATTATCACTGTGTTTTCTATTAGCTGTAATGGGCTAAAAGAAGCAGCAATCTTCCAGGGTAGATGAATGGGCCAGTGTATTGGATATATGTTTCAGCTGCGGATGATGTAAAATTCAGTCCAGCTACCGTAGCATATATCGTAGTTCAGTGGGAGCTTCCTGAGGAGAATTGTTTGGAGCTGGAAGGCAGAGACTACGTCTTCTATGCTCTATGCAATTTTAAAGCATTCTGAGAAGGTAGGTGCAAAAGATCATTACATTTTTTTCTCTTCTGCAGAGACAAATGCTTTGTGTGGAGATAGGCACTGATACAAATCGTGGAGAGATTAAGCTTCCCTACTGACCCTATAAATATTGCTTTAGATCACAGACTTGGCTTGAGAAGTACAAGGACGAGTTCATTTATTTTAAGTGAATTGTGGAAGGACTGCCAATGTCTTAGCAGCTGAGACAATTGGTGCTTGGTCAGCAGATCTTATTATGGTAATGTTTTTATTAAGTTGGTGTGTTAACACTAAGCATCACCTCCAAAAGCTATATGCATTCTTTTTTTAACTGGAACTAGTGTATTCTAACAAATTAGCTGATTTTTGTTTTTATAAGACCAGAAGTGATTTTTGTGCCAGTATCTGGTGCAGTAATAATTCCCATCACCAAAGACTGATTTCCAGGAATAAATTGCTCTCTCCTCATCACTTTCCTCCTTGCAGTGACACTGCAGATACTTATTGACCTAATCGCAAACTATTTAAATCCATTCCAACAGATTCCAGTAGAGGTTAAAATCTGAGCCATTATGCTCATATCTACAGGCTGTGATTTTTCCATATACCTGTTTGTTTGTTTTTTTTTTCTGAGACAGAATATTTGATGAGTTTCTGGTGCAGTGTAGCCAAATCTGCAGTCTGACCAAGTATTTTAAGCAACTGAGAGGCATAGGGTTGTACTGGATCAGCTCACAGTTCTGTTGCTAGCAGGTGTGGAGAGAGAGTGTGTAAAGGGGTTTTATAACTTGGGAAGGATTTTTTAACAAAATAATTAAAACACAGATATGGACATTGCTGCTCTAAATAACATGCATGGATTTCTGATGCAGTGATCTTTCTTGCTATCTTGCAAAATCTTTAAATTTTATGATTAAAATTAAAGGGCTTTCCCCTCTTGTTCTTCATAATACACTCACTTTTCCCCCCCAAAGCTAGACACTCTCCTGCAAGCTCCAGCACTTGTAGCTTACTGACACAGAGAGAAGGAGCTGTAGAAGTCCATCTGCTTCTCCTTTGCACCAGCAATTGACCATCATCAAGAGTGGAAAATTTGTATCCAGGAACTTAAGGAATATTGGTTAAACTTATTCTGAAATTCATAACTTATCCAGGTGGCTTGAAGCATTGTGGACTTTAGCCTGTGCTGTTTACCAGGTTCCATCTTTTTACAAAATTGCCACTTTTTTTCTTGGGCTTTCATCCTCTAGCCTTAAGTGACTTCCATTAGTAGCAAAGTGGGATGCCAGCCCCTGCCTTGTTCAGCCAAGTGCTGGAGAAGCTTCTACATTCAGTGTGGCCACAGAGAAGAGGCTGCAGCTTGGAGGAGTGATTGAATGACAGGGTTAGTTGCTGACTGAACAGCTCGTCTTATCCTTGCAGTAAATCAGGAAAAGGAAAATGGAAGAGCATCTCCAACAGGCTGGCTGGAACACGGCATGAGTCTGAGGGCTGTGGGCAGCCAGCAGGCTCAGGGTGTCAGAGGAGGCATCAGTACAGGAGGAAGAAGAGGCAGGTTTTAGCAGTTAAACAGTGGTTTCTCATTTATCATAGTTTTTTTTTTTTTAATGCACATTTTAGAATATAAAGGAGAAGTAACATTCTGGTTAGTACAAAAAAAATTGCTTTTTTGTTTTTAATATTTATATGTGGCTTTTTAAAGAACATAAGTGCAAATAGAGCATAAATTCTGGTCTTTTACGGTTTTTTTTTAATATGAAAATTCAGATAAATTAGCCTGCTTCAGAATAGTACTAAAAGATGTCTTGAATCTACCCAGCACTGTATTGTTCTGTAGAGCTGTGTTATTTACTATAACCTCCAGTAGTCAGCATGCAGCACTTCTGAATGTTATTTGCAGAATAGTGTCCATTCGGCCTCTATTTTCTGGGTTTTCTGCGCTGAAGTGATTCACATCAACCTTATTTTTCAGGCTTTTGAATAACATATAATGATAGTACCACATTGGAATGACAGATGAAAAGCATTATGTACACACTTGTGCTCCTGAGATGAATTACATTGTACTTTACTGACTGTTTAAACCATTTTATTACTTTCTGTGACTTTAAAAGAAAGTCAGCATTCATATTAATTTAGAAATAGGACACAAATAGTTTTTCTAATTAAATACTTTTACAAGAGGAAAAAACATGTCCTTGAACTCATGGAGGTCAATAAAATCAGTGGAGATGTTTTAGACTTAAAAAGCTATGATAGAAAAGCCTACTTGATGCACGTGCCATCTGTGAATCCAGCATAGCTCCTGCAGTGTCAGAGTCTCACAAAGGGCTGAGTTTAGATGGGACCACTGGAGGTGTCCTGGTCCAACCCTCCTGCATCTCGAGCAGGCTGCCCAGGACTGTGGCCAGACAGCTTTTGAATATCTACACAGATGGAGACTCCACAACCTCCCTGGGCAACCTGTGCCAGTGCTCAGTCACCCTCACAGTAACATAGTATTTTCTTAAATCCAAATGGATTTTTATGTGTTCTGATTTGTGTCCATTGCCCCTTGTCCTGTTGCTGGGCACCACTGAGAACAGCCTGTCTTTCTCTTCTTCATTCCCTTCCATCACGAGCTTACACACTGGGAAAATCTCCTCAGAGCCTTCACTTCCCTTGGATGTGTAACATCTCAGGAAGCTGAGATGCTCTGAGAATGTTTTGGGACCTTTCCTATTCTTCTGCTTCTTTTAGCCAGCTGAAGACAATGGAAGGAATCCCCTTGGCTTTGGTAGGCAGGGCCAGTCTAACTCTTGATCCAAGGTGCTCAGTCTCTGCTATATTTTCTGTTGCAAAGCCATAGAAAATTTCAAACTACTCTTACACCACAGAAGTATTTGTTTTATACCTGTTAAATAGCCAGTGACAGAATTGTTAAGGTATTTTTGCTGCTGAGCATGTAGTCTCAGGTGACCTTAGTTTTTTGTAAGCTGGGCAGTATTCCTCATCAGAAGGAAAACAGGGAGTCTTTTGACTTGCAATTCCCCTCTGAGCAGGAAGACCAGTCCTATATGTCTATTGTTCTGTATAAATTAAAATATAGCTGAAAGTAAATTGAAATACAGCTTACAGTATTTGGACTTCTCCAAATATTTGGCTCCTATGTTTCTTTCCTCCTTCCCCGTGTCCTTTGAATTTCATTGTTCGTTGTTAGCAAAAGAGGACTGGGGTAGTCAGCGCCTATGCCTGTGTCAGGTTTTTCATGCCTCAAAGTGTGGATTCCTCCTAGGTGAGCGGCCTTTTAGCTGTTCTGGAACCCATGCATTATGGAACTCCACTAGAAGACTCTAGATCTGGAGGCAATGTATCAGTATATGAGGAGAACTCCAGTTAATGGTAAAGTCATCTTGTTTTAGTCTTACTGTGTGCCTGAGGAGTGAATACTAAAATAAAGTATGCTTAAGAAAATCCTTATTCATTAAAATACATTACACTGTATATGTAGCAATCTGCACTAAAGAAGAAATTGGAAACATAATATTGGTAATTTTATTGGTAGAGAATTAAAAATATTTTTTTACATGGAGAATTTTGCTGCAGGCCATGCTCTGCTCTCCTTATAACCTGTTTTGTTGAGGTAGTGTGGGAAAAGAGCTAATCTTTTCCATTCCTTTTTCATTATATTCTTACCAGGGAGTTCATAAAATATAAAATACCTGCAGCATATTATTATTTTAGTTTATTTCCAGTGCAAATAAAACATTAACATATGCTAGATATGAATATATTTTCTTTCAGACAGCTAGGAGAGGACAGATTGGCAGTGTTCCAGTTTCTAATAAGTTGGTTCCCTAACTTTAGTAATGCTGATTTCACCAGAATTCACTTAGGTAGCTATGAAATAATAATTTAAAAAATTCTAGTTCTATTTATAATTACAAAAATCATCTACAATATGTGAGCATTCACATGCCTGTGTGTTGATTTCAATATGTTTGTTCTCACTAGTGATGTGCTTATGTCATTCTACATATGTGTCATTGGTTTATGGGGTTCTTTTTTATTTGTTTGGTTTTTGGGGGAGTTGTGGGGTTTTTTATTGCTTTGTTTTAGGGTTATGGTGGGGAGCACCAGAAGCACATTGCCAAATCAGCAGCTAGGCGCTAATGTTCTAATTTTTGCCTGGACCCTTTATTCTGTAGGTCTTGGAAATACCTGTAGTATCAGTAGCAAACATCTTCAGTGGGTATGTGCTGTGAAAAAGAGAGAAGTTTGCCTTAGCTGGAAACTCCAGAACTGCAGGTTTTGGACAAGGTCGCAGAAAAGTTGGAGGCAGAGAGTACTGATGGAGCTGGGTAGAGTAAAGGCTCTGCAAAACCCAGCCAACCAACCAAATGAGATTATTGGCCTGTACAGTTCTGCAAAGACCAGTTTGCACCTGACATGCTCTTATTCAGAACAGGATTGTCATGTTAACAAGGATTTTTTGGATGGAAAGCTGGCCTAAGGGAGACACTGGTAGCAGATACGGGAGTTTACAAGAAGGCACACATACAGTTTTTTAACAATGTGTATGTCTGTGAAATGAAAAAATGGGAAGGTTGTGAAGGCTGAAACTCAATAAATAAATTATTGGAAGAAAACCCACTGGAAAACTGTCAATAATGTGATCTTATTTCCCCTGGAAGGGATGGTAAAATATGAATGAAGTTGATTCAGTGAGATTAATATAAAATGATCTATACTGTTACCCTTTATTTGTCTTTTTGTGAAGATAATGATTTAAATGCTTTCAGTCTTTTGGACTGCAGAGGTTTGACATTTTTTTCAGTGGAAACATCTAGTGATTAAACCATCTACTGCTTGGTTTACTTCTCTTAACCACTGCTTGCAGCTATCTGAAGTGTGATGTATAGACCTCAAGGCTGTTATTGATCACTGTTTCTGCATTTGTCAGCTCATAAAATATATTCAGCTTCAAATAATGGTCACTTAGTCCCATGTGAGATACAACTTTAAAACAAAAATCTTGGCAGATATGGTGTAAAAGACCTTTATCCTGCTTTCCTTGTCTGTTGCCTTCAAAAACATAATTGCAGTCCTCTTTATTTGAAGAGTTTCTGCAATTTGCTTTTGTCACTGTACCAGTTACAAGACTGTGTCTGCGGTGTTTCTGTATCTCTCTTCTGCCTCTCTGCCCATACAGAGAATTTTTACTAATTTTGGGGGGTTTGGGGGTTTTTATTTGGTACCAGTTTCCACTAAGAAGAAAGCCCTGGTCATTTGTTTGGGAGGGCGGTTGACCGTCCTAAGCCTTTCTCTGTAGGGTAGCTGACTAGTGTATTTTCACCTTCTACTTGTTGAAATTATTTGTGTATTTCTGATTGCAGATGAAAATTCTGGTCCTCTCCTTCTTGTTTTAAGTTATTTTCAAGTATAATTTTGACTGTCTTACTAGATTTCATTTTAATTTGTGACATTTGGTAAAATCTCTTAACATTATTTTACATCTAGAATTTTTTTTCCTAGAAGATGAATAAAATTTGAAGATATTATTAGGTTTGCTTTCTTCTGATGTCCAGTGTATAGGTTTGTAATACAGTTAGAATTACAGTGACCTTATTGTTTGATGTAGTAAACTGGGACAGAAAACAGCTGGTTTCAGTTGTAAGATTCCCCCCAGGCCCCCCCAAATCGTGAAATCAAAGCGACTAAATATGNCAAATCTTGAAATCAAAGCGAGTAAATACGCTTGACTCATCTGGAAAATAGGCACATGCATGTTTTTCTAGTGAGTGAGCATTTCAAATACTTTGAAGGTAGGGAAGATGAACAGGCATGCTTCTCTCTATGTTGTTATTACTTCGACAAAGACTTTTAAATTCAGATATTATTTCCTTAAGATGTCTCTTTAGGTTATATCCATATTAACTAAAGTGCAGTATTTCTCTCTGGGCAAAGTTTACAGGCATGTAAAGGGGAAGTTTGTTTTGTAGATGTTCTCATAATGCTTTTATCTAGAAACCTTGTTAGATCCTCAAGGCAGCTAAATGAGAAATCAAATCTGAGTATAGCATAGAAGAGATAACAATCTTGCATGTGTTTTTTGTGAATTTCTCAGACAGGCTTCTTAATAGTAGTAGCATATGACTTCAGAATGCTTGAATGTCCATTGTCTTCTGTGACTCTGTAGGAATAGAGTTGGTAGTACGATGTAAGCGTCTAACCACGCATCCTTCATTTTACTAATTTTGCATTATTCTGTTGGTGAGTTGCTGTGAAGAAACATAGGAGTAAATGAATACATTTTAGAAGTAGAAAATTAAAATAGACATATAAGTTTATAAAAGAATCACATCCTTGGGGAATCACTGGTTCTATCAGTGCTAGTCACTTTTTATACACCCTCTTTTAAGAGCACAGGAGCAATTCCAGAATGTTG
>VYZQ01054359.1:0-18023 GCA_013400655.1 Mystacornis crossleyi | reverse complement strand
GTACCTGACACAGAATAAATGGCAGTATTTGGTTAGTACAGTAAAACGCAATGCCTTTGCCAATTAATAATACTATTACACAGTCCTCATCCAAATTTCACTGGCCTTATTGGGTTTTTCCTTCCATCAGGTGCAACTACACAATTTCTGAACGGTAAACCATTAGTTAATCACTGGGAAAATAATACTTAATCAGTACTAAGGTTTCCATCTATACCATATGCTTATAATCTCGCTCCAAAAATTAATTATTTCACTGATGTACCAGTAAGTAATGGGACATGAGCCATTCAATAGGATATTTACTGACATCTTGTCTCTGACTGTACAGAGCTCCATTTTTAGACTGCTTTGCTATTGAAGTGGTGCACAAATTGCCCTCTTTTCCCCCCCTCCTTAGCTTTTGAACTCATCTTCTGATTTTAGGCAAATAAGACAGCAGCAAACACAGCGCTCCTAAAACTTATGTGAACATCAAATAAACATCTCAAACTCATCTGTAAGCAACTTGGTTGAGCCAAGAGTCTCAATTTGGCAACCCCACTTTGCAGCAAAGACTGCAGAAGGAGTCAACAGCTGTTGGTGTTGCTGGCTAGACAACCAACAGGCTGGCAACCAGCACCTGGGGAAGTGCCCAGCATCTGTTACCATCTGCTCAACCACAGCTCAGGGCTGGAGAAGGGAGTTTTGGGGCCACAAAAGCAGAGCTTGAGTCAGCACAACAGGGAAGCAAAGTTGCTGTGGGTACAGATCCATAGGAAACTGTGGCTGTGCTGTTTGCAGAACTACTTCAGTAAAGAAAAGGTAGCATGGCTTTGGGAGCAGGATACTGGTCCTGTCCTGCACCGTGTGCAGAGGTGATGAGGTGAATGCACAGGGAGGCTGTGTGCAGGCAGCTAAACAGAATTCCAGAATTTCCTACAGAACACAGAACCATCCAAAACACAGCAGGGGGGAAAACCACAGATGAAACAACAAAGAAAACAAAAAGCTGCCGCAGACCTGTGTAAATAAATGGTGAAGCTGCTTAAACCCCAAGGATTTCTGGTTTGTGGTGCAGGATTAAAGAGTAAAGCAAGAGCTGAAGAGATTCTGCCTGCATTCTCTCAAAGGAAACATAAAGCAGAAAAGAAAGATTGGCAGCAGAAAGAAGATTCAGTGTTTGGGGATCAGTGTACAACTATTAAGGCTGAAGTGCTCTTTAGCAGAGTTCTCTAAAAGCCTCTGTGGGGAAGCTCTGGAGACCATTTAGAGAGTGCTTTCCTGAGCTCAGGGCACCACTGAGTCTTTCTTGGCCACAAAATGTTATCTCTGGCTGTTTAGGACGTTCAGAGTCCTTAGTCCTCCCAAGGAGATGGGGAAATCTGTGAGGCCAACAGGCCAGGAGACATCTGAGGAACAGCTGCTGAGAACTTCAGAAGTTCCAGGGACCTTAAAGTTGATTAAAAATAGAAATCATTTAATCACGGTCATGTTTCTCCTCAAAAAGAAGGAATTCTCTTTAAATACACAGTATTTTGTTACAGTAAAAGTACTCTCTATGTTGGCAATTCATGGGGCTTTGGAAAATAAATACTTTCAGCCATTCTAGGCCATCTTCTTTCAAGATCATCACTTCCAAGGGGATTGAGAGGTCAAATATGAACCTCAGCAAGGAGTTCCATGTTTCAGTGTCTGCCCTATAACCCATGAAGGATCTTCCAGCTAGTTTCTTAGGACAAAGTTCATACTGAACCCTTAAGTTGGCTTCTTCCTACCACTACTACTCAGCTCTGCTCCCTTTCTAAATTCAAAATAGGGAGGAAATCCAGAGAAACGAAATTCTTTTCTTAGGAAAAGAAGTAAGAGTAGTTCCCTTACACAGATAGGATCCATTTCCAACTCATACACTTGAGCTTTATTTGTTTCTGGAAGTTCTAAGCTCCTTCCTCACTGTTAGTGGGAGCTCTGTGTGTCTGGTGGGGTTTGGGTGAGCATGAAGGTAAAATAAAATCACAGGTGAGAAGACACATTCTTTTCAGGTCCCTTAGTAATAAACAAGATTCCTGTGGCCTGAATTAGTTAATTCCTAAACAGCTGAGACTGTCAAGAAAACCATGCCTTTGCATTCCCTTCTTTATGCTCCCTTCTGCTGAAGTATATTAACAAAAGAGGTGAATTTGTCAAGCCACTGATATTCATATGCTGAGCTGAGATTCATCACACTTGGTGGTCTGGAAATCTTTTAAAGGACACAGAACTAAATATGAGCTGGACAAAGCAAGGAGAGGTACCTTGAGTCACTCTGAGCACAAACAGATTGAATTTTCCTAGCATTAGCCACAATAAATACATCCCAGGGCACAAAGAGTGATGGAACAGTGGGACAAGGAGGTATTCTTGGCTGATTTTGAAGGTTTTGTTTGTGCCCAGTGGCTTAGGAAATTTGTTCATCCTTCCTTGAAGACTACGTTTGTAATGCTGTACCACTGGGGGTGAGTCAGAGGTTAACTTAATGCCCGGATAAATTCCAGCTGCACAATTTATGTTCACCTGACCCGTGGATCTGTGCAACACATTGACTCAAATATTGGAGTAAAACAAAGAACTAAAGATCTTCTGCATCTTGCCTTTCACCCCTCTGAACAAGGCACAACCCAGTGGGAACTTGGCCAGAATTCTCTCTCCATGGTTTGCCAATCTGAAGGACTTTCATTTAACTATGTCTTCAAAATCCATCCCAAACTCTTGTTTTCCCTCATTTACTTTCTTTCACAGGCACCTGGACTACCTAGGCAAGGTGAGTTTGCCTCAGTCATGGAGGCTGTGGTGGTTCACCACCCTCTTAAGTCACACCGCTACACTGCCTTCTTCAAACACCCTCCTAAAATTCTGAATCAAGAACCAACAATCACAAAATAGGCTCTCGAAAGTATAGGAATGAAAACAAACACATCAGGGCTCGTTTGCTGGCTGGTGTTTGAAACTTCACCACAGCATCCAGTTCATGCCTTAGACATTTTTTCTGTGGTTGTTTAGATGTATACATGCTTCTGTTTTTTCAAAGCAGCTCATACTTCACATATTCATATCAGTCTGAGAGATGTGGATCATAAAAGGTGAGAAGAAACCGGAACATCCAAGTTTACCCAGAGAACATTTATCCACCAGGCACATTCATATTGTTTCTCAACAGAGTGTATGACCTGTATCATAACATCAGAGAAGGGGATGCTTCAGTGATCTGCAGAGGCGCTGTGAGCTTTATTCTTCTTCCAGTCAATGACAGCTGAGGCCAGAAGTGCCTGACCTGCCACAGAAATTCCTGGGCTTAGTTTCTAATTGCATTCCTTCAAACACTACTACATGCTCTCAAAATAACAGTTAGTACCGTTAAATATTCAGAATAAGCATCTCTCAACTACCTAAAATTCAAAATTAACAAATTAAACACACATCTAGACTTACAAGCAAAGTGAAAAAACAGTAAGAGAGCATTGGTGACAGAGCTGTGAATCCAAAATGGAATTCCTACTCATTACTTTAGGATGGAGTGTAAGTACTCAGAAAATGTGCGTATTTTTCAGAGCACTAAAAAGGTAAATACATTGGGGAATATCACGCTATACCCACATAACTCAGGGTGTTTTGCATGTGTACATTTTTTTTAACTGCCCTGATTCAGTGAAAACCTCTGCCAAGCATGACAGGTGTGGGATGAAGCTGTGCCAAAGCTGCCAAGAATTTTCATGGTGAGAATCTCTTTCTGAAACATCTTCTCTGCCCACAGATTTGTTAGATGCTGTTCTGGTTATTATTTCTGGACAATGAACTGCAATTTTCAAACGATTTGGCAACAAAAGTAAGAGACAATCATGCAGCCACCCTGCAGAAGCCGCTGCCACCCAGGGCTTGTGTTTTGACACAACTCACCAGCCCACAGCTCTGCTGAGAGGGAAATCAGCAGGAGAACAGTGATGGGAGCATGATTTGGCTCTCAGAGATTCAAAGTTTATCTGTGTAAGATGATGTTTTGCTATGCAGGATACAGAAATAAATAAGCATGGTTTGTAACAGAGTCTTGAAGGGAAAAATAGATGGGGAATAACTAGGAAGGATAATTTGTTTTCCCATAAATATAAGCTGCCTCCCCCACAAAACATCAATCCTTGGTATGAGAACACTCAAACCAGCTGCATCCATTTAAAAGGGTTAAAGTGAAAGTTTAGGATTTGTAGTACCTATTTCTACAGTCATTTTTGTCAGGGGTGCTGGTAAGAACAGGGACTCACTGAAGGGAGGTTGAATGCTTGTCTTTTAACAGCTGCCAGCTGTGAGCCTGAGACACAGTAGGGCACCTTTCCTACCTCCTGTCTTTCCTGAGGATTCCACAGCTGGTCCCAAGGAGAGACAAGATACTGGACAGAACACAGGGCTAATCCCATCAGGCAAAATCTAACCTGCCTGCTTGGATTTTGTCTCCTGCCACCCACAGAAATAAAAGCTCGACGTGTGAGATATCAAGGGATTGTAACCAGAGAAGGGACAGGGATGCTAAGACAAGAAGCTTGTCCTTCAGCTAAGTTTCAGGCTTATGATTTCTGCAGGGGCTGGGGGGCTGCAATGAATTTTCACTGAGTTGTATATGAAGGGTTGTATGGGAGAAGAACTTTCTACCTCAGTAGACCTCAAGCCCCACACTACTCTGTTCGTGTGGAACTCAGGCAGTTACAGAATCCTCTGGAGCAGGAAAACCCCATTGCACCACCCCTGGATGCTGAACTTTTCTAAGCCAAACACTGGGAGTCAAATTAGAGGAACGGAGTTACTCAGCTGGAAAGCTGATGGTAAAACACCAAGAAGCCATAATCCCCCACACTCCTTTGCTACCAAGAAATCATACAGCTCTGTTATAACCAACTGATAAGCCCAGGGGTAGTGCAGTTACCCAACTATTGAAAGGCAGTGACTCTTACTAAACTAGGTCAGCACCTGTGTGTGTCTTTAAGGAGTGGCAAATAGAGCCTGACTGGTCATCTCCAGCTACTTGTCTGCTGGCTGGCACAGCACACTTCAAACCCCCCAAAACGTTCAGAACTAGCAAAACCACTGGTTTGTGCAAGATCCAGCAGGGAAATGAGATTACCACATAGCACAGTGAAAATAAACCCTTGGTTCACTTGTTTTAGCTGAAGGAGAAGAGGAAGACACCCAATGCCAACAGGTTGTAGAGGATCTGCACTACAGGAAACGGTCACTTTTGACTTCACAAAGCATCTGTTGATGTAGTCTGGGGTGCACATCACACCAGAGAATCTTTGCTGCTTTTCTGAAAATATGAAGAATGAGTTGAGCTATCTTTGGTAACTTTCTCTAGGAAATTTCAAAACATGAACAGTTTTATTAGTCTGATCCAAAACTGTAACTAGAAGTCAGATCTACATGTAAAAGCAAAAGTCATGAATGCGTTTGATGTATTTTAAGTAAGACATTGAACCGCAGTTGTTATTTACAGATCAAAGAAGCTCCAGCAGTGTCCTGAAACAATCTAAGTGAGAAATGCCAAAATCTGATTTCATCCATGTCCATGTGCTGCTTTGAACTTGTAATTCACAGAATTGGTCACTATATTGAACTAATTATCAAGCTTAACGCTTGCCAATTTTGACGGCTGTGTTCCCTTATTAAAAAGTCAGGTTTGAAGGGAAGTGGAATGATATATTGGAAGACATGCAGCCTTTACTGAAATCTGGGGAGGAAAACAATCAATATACCAAAAAAATCCCTTCTTGCCAAAGCCTAAACATAATTTACTTTTCTAGTTAGTTATTGCAACACAAATTAGCAAAATAAACAGTTTGAATTAACCAATACATTAAAAAAATAAAGTGGTTAATTCCTCCTCCCTCACAGGAAAAGTTTCTTGTAACAGTTAACTGAAAAAATATCTACACTATCTAAAAATCTAATGAAGCCACATATTGTTCGTGGAAGTAAAACTAAAACAATAATTTCACAGTACAGCCTAATACATTTAAATTGAAATACTAACAGGAGTGAAAAGAAACACTGATAAAGTATTTCTGTAGGCAGGAATATAGAAGCAAAATCTGTTCAGATATCAGTAAAGACTTAAAAACTACTTTTTTTGCCAGTTACTTACTGTGGTTGGAAATGATCGCAAACACTGGTTTGCCAAAGAAGTGATTTCAGGATTCACACAGCTTAGGCTATAATTAAAAAGCAATCTTTGGGAAATAGGTTATTACCAGTATTTAGTAGCTAATTTGTTAGTTAATGCCTTAACAAAGCTCTCCTCTGATTGCAGTGGAGGGGGAACAACTTCAAGAGGATTATTTGCTATTAAGGCTTGTACTCAATTATTGAGAGTGCTGCTGTGCTGCAATTACAATGGCAGAACAGTCACCAGGAAAGCTGGATGGATCCAGCCTTTGGTGCAACCAGCAATTCCCACAGGGGCTCTGAATTTTAAGGACAACTTGTAGAATATCCTCACAAATTGGAGTCCTTGCTGATTAACAGAGAGGTGCAAGCTCAGTGTTACTTAATACCAATCACACATTTTAGTTTATGGGTATTTTTCCCCCATACTCTTTAATTCCATTTGTGAAGGAGCAGCTGCATAACTGCTGGAGTCTCTAGATAACATTTTTCACCAAGATAACATGATACTAATTTGGTTTTCCTTCTGACAATACTTCAGAAAGTATCTTCTGTCAAATTCTATGAGTACCACATTTAAGTCATATTACGGGAGGTAAACATAACAGTAACTTACAAATATATCCCAAGTACTGACAAGTTATAATTGACTCAAAGCTGCCACCACTTGTCACTATCTCCTATAATAGTTTCTGTCCTGCTGATCAGGACAAGGAATTCAACACCTCACTAACCCCAGATTTAACTTCCGTCTTGGGAAGCATAACAAACGAACCTCTAGGTAATAGGACTGAGTTAAGAAATCCAAACTCACCAATATTTATGAACTGCTTTTCCTGCCAATAATAAGTCTTCATACTCTTATTACTGTATTTCAATTGCAAAGACTTTCCTACAGCAAAATCTGGGAATAAAAATACCTTTAACAACATAATTGAACCTGAGACATACTTTCTATGTAAAGGTTGGTTTGGGGAGCTGTTGCCCAGCTGACACAGAATCTCAGGAAGCCTTCAGCTGCAGAGCAAAGCAGAGAGGCTCATTAATCATATTTATCAAGATTGTCTACCCTGGCTTTCTTGCAGTTAGGGGAAATGTGCTACTCCAGCAACAAGGAGTGAGGCTAAAACAAACTGACCTAACTGCATGGGTCATTTCCAGAAATAGAAAAAGATATCAGCAGCACAGCTGCACAGGCCAGGAGGCAAAACGCTGGGAAGGTTGGAGAAAAAGGGGTAAGAAACATCCACCCAAAACTTGTAAGGTATGTAGCCAGTGGCAAAATTAATAATGGGCTAAATTTTGCTTTAATTGGCATTCAGTACATTACAGTCAGCAAGACAAGATTCAGTTAAGTGCCTTATGGTCTTGTATTTCATGAGCCTTCTAAAATGTTTTATTGCATTTCAGGATTTCATATCAGCAAAAGCAAGAAGGGAGCAGATAACCTCCCACTGAGGTATGAGCATATAATTTATTCTGATACTCATGGAACCTTCTTTGTTTGCCCTTCTCTTTTACATTAAGAGACTGTACAATGCCAAATGCAAACACAGAATACAATGTACTGGCTGTTCTCCCAAGGGAAGCAGGGGTAGTATCCTGGCTTATGTCTTATCTTGGCTTATCCTTCTCTCTCTTTCTGAGGCTTTGCTCTGTCTGAAAGAGCATTGAGATGCCTCAGTCTCCTCAGGACAGAAATCTACCCATGTCACATATTGTGCATCACTAGCAGCCTTTAACTGGGAAAGATTCAAGCCTGGGATAGCCAGATCTGGCAGAGGGACCCAAGCATTGCAGAGTGATGCCAAAACATTCAGGCCAAACTCTAGGCCTGCTGGCTTTGAAAAGCAAGAGCACAATTTTCACATATTCAACCAACATAAAAAGAAAATACGCAGAGCTTACGCTTTATTGGCTTCTATAAAATTAACAGGAAAAAAAAAAGTGAGATAGAAGCCTGGTTTAATAACACTATTTCCATCTGCAGTGCACACACCAGGCCTGCTTTGTCTAAGTTTCTATAAAAATTATGAAAATCATGTTACCACCCTGCTCCCCCTCCCAACATGCATTTCCAACTACATTGTCACTAAGAAGGGACATGAGATTTTCAAATTAAGGTGCACACACATTATTCCAAAGATTATAAATTTAATTGTCTTTTTCTTAGAAATACATAAGCTAAAGAAATGCAGAATACTAACAGAGAGTGATGTTGAAGTAAAATTTGAAATAGCTGATTACACAGCCCATGAAGTCTCAGATACTGCCAGGTGTTGGGATCAGACATCCTCCTTTCTCTTCCTCATGGCACATGGGCATTATTCCATTGGGTAGGAATACATGGGGAATGCTGCAGACCTTATATAATCTGTTCATATCAAATGAAAACCTCATCAAAGCTAAAAAATAGGAACCCATAAAATCATTCCCAAGCTAAACCTCACTCCATTTCCTCACACACGTTAGTCCCCGGAAATTCAACAGGGCTAGTTCCCAGAATCAAATCAACTACATTTGAAGTGTTGAGTTTCCTTTGCAAGTGGGTTGAGAGGCGGGGTTAAAGCAGCAATTCCAGGATCCGCAGCTTCACCCCAAACTTGCTCCCGCGGCTTTCCCGGGGCGCTGCCGCACGTGCGGGCGCTGCTGCCCTCTGGTGTCCGACCGCGGGAAGTGCCACAGCGAGGGAGGGACGCGAATTCACTTATTTCCCTTTTCCCGCCCAAAATGCTAACTGCAAGGATGAATTCCTACCGCACTCCCGAGATTGCCGTCTGACCAAGCTAAGAAAGCTGTTTCATTTATTCCATCCGCTAAAACCAGCCAATTCTAGCCCTTAAAATATCCTGAAGCGAGGTATGGATTTCAGCATTTTCTCTTTTGAGGGGCACTTCTCCTGCACTCAAGACAGTGGGATTAATTCCTATTTCCTGCTAGATAATAAGCAGGTAGTCTTTCAAAATAATTAAAGTATGATGTGTCTTAAGCAAGACACTTGGAAGAACTGTTCTTGTGGCACACTCTCACAAGTGCCTCTCTAGTCATGCTTCCAATCATTAGCATAATTGATAAATTACATAAACTCTCTGCCATAGATCTGGTTTCTTTTTCACACCTTCACCATAATCTTTGGGTTACAGATTCAGTTCTTGGATTGATAATTCTTTTAACTGTGCTTCTGTTTTTAGAAGGTGCGGACAAACCAGGTAATAGTAGCCTAAGTATGAAAAGCAGGTAAGTGCTATTAATATTGACAGCAGCGTGATCCTGCAAGTGGAAGTCTTCCACTGTAAAATCGTATTTTGGTCTACTTCAGGCAAGAATTTCATCCTTGAAAAACAGTCCTGTACTTGCAGGAAATTGCTAAATTGCTTGCTGTTCCAGACCAATCACACACATTTACAGGACTAGTTGCTTCAGAGAGTCAAGACCCTTGACAAGAAATTATTAAAAGCAATACCATATTTTACATATAGAAGCATCCACGTGTATATTCGTACATGTTTTATATAAACAGATGCCCTACACACATATGTCTTTCTAGGGTTAGAGAATTATCCACTTCAGCACACACATACAGAGTTGCTTCACCCATCAACGAAACATAGCCTTCACCAGATACAGCCCAGCAACCCTCCAGCCATCAGCAGGATTACTCTACAACTTAGCAAAACAGGAACTGAGACCCACAGAAAGAATTTAGACAGACAAAATACAGTTGCCCATGTTGGAATGCAGCTGAGGAATTAAAACTAAAAGCTACCACTCAGCCAAAAATTCAAACCATTGTAAAACATGTGAAAATCCAAGCAATCAGTGTAGCAAACAGAGTTTCTAGGTTTTTTAAAAAAGAAAGACAAATCAACAAAAGAAACAAAAATATCACAGCACAAAGAAAACCAGAACTTTTTCTTCACAGTATTCTTTTCTTCCCAACTTGTTCTTGCCCACAGTGCTGCTACCCACCCACAAAACACATTCCTACACCATGAATGCTGCATTTGCAGAAACACTTTAGTAAGCTGCTTTGAGAACGTATGGAAATGGTATCTTTGTTGGAAGCCTGGAGCAGGACACGCTTCCTGCAAGACTCTGCTTGCACACACATTCAGCTGGAAAGAATCTGCATTATCAAATCACACACCATGCATTTAGTGCACATGGCTTTCCAAGTGTTTTTCTGTTCAAAGACCCCAGATGCGAGGCTGTAGCTTTCAAAATAAAGAAATAGTCTGCATATATGGAATTCTTTTCATCTGAATATACCCACTGATGTCAGAGAGATGCAGTAACTGTGTGCTCCATTGGTAAACAGCACATCCATAGCACCAAGGACGGCTGAATTCTGCTTCTGGCCAGTCTATATGGATACTGCACCTGGCCTGAGAGTGTTCAACCAGAACATCTTGGTTGTAAACGTGCTTGACCAAAAAAAGCCAAAACACCCCAATTCCTTCCCCCCAAACTTCAAGGAATTTGCTTTAGGATTCTGTCCACCATTCAGACGTGTCACAAAACCTATTTCCCACAACTGGTAAATTAGGAAAACTAGGGTTATTTTGTAGTCTGTAAAAGTCATTTACAACTGCTTTGTGAGATCTCCATTTTCATCTCCAAGTACTATTCCAGCATTTTCAGGGAGAAGGTAATGAGCACAACCTACAGCAGCAGAGTTATTCATTTTATCCATTTATTGGTGTTCCAGGTCACAAGCTAGGGTATGCCTAAGGCCTTATCCCAGAGCACAGACTTGTCTCCGGCTCCTATCCCTCAAGAATTAACCCTCACATCTCCCATCAAAATGAAAACCCCTTGAATACTGATACCTAGAATGATACAAGCGATACAAGAGCTGATACAACTCCAGTGATGGGCTTTCCAAGACAAAGTGATGTTACAGTGGGAAGCAGGGACTTATTTTTCAACTTCCTCCCATTAATCATGAAGTCACATAAGTTCTGCACAATTTTCCACAAAGCTCGTTAATCCATTTTACCGCCTCCATCCCTTTCATGAGACCGCTGATGTTCTATATGGAAACACTCAAGCCAAAGAAATGCTGGCTGCTCAGCAAAAGTCAAAAACCAGTGTTATAGTTCCTGCCTGGCAAATCCCTGGTTAAATCTAACCTATCTAGAGTCACCAAATAACATAAAGCCAGCTCAGTTTTCCAGAAGGCAACAAAAGACAGATACTGCACATATTTCACTAAGGAGGATTTTTTTTTTCCCAAATATTGTATTAAGATAGTGTCCTGTTTGCCTATTTCTATCGACATCTGCTCTGTAATACACAGAGAAAAACAAAAGATCAAAGTTTTAATTGTGCAAGTGAAAGAATGTATTAATAGCATTCTTTCTGTCCTACAGCAACAGAGACAAACTTTAAAAAAACCCTCTAACAGCTCAGAGAACAGGATATTTATATAAAGATGTCCTAAGAAGAGAAAAGCATGCAAAACTACCTTAAATGGATAAACAAACTGGACTCCCTGTTTGCAGTGTGCCCTATCAAGCTCAGCCCTCAGAAATCCCCTCCAACCCTCAGTCAACAGTCAACATATCTCAGCTGGGTTTTACGTTTTTATTCAAACCCTGCTCGGCATCCTTTGTTCACCAACCCTTTAAAATCAGGAAAATGGAAGCAGGTGTGTCTTTAAGGCCCATTTTGCTGCTAGTTGCTTTAGCTTCCCCCTCCCAGGCAGTAAGTTGTTTAAGAAGAGGGTTTTTTTTCACTTCTAGCTCCTTCCTCATCTGCAAAGGCTGCATTGCAGGTCCTCCAAAGCCCTTTTGAGGCACACCTTGTTAAAGGACAGCAGTTCTGTGTAACACATACAACAAGCAGTACCACCTCCTCAGGAGATATTGTTTCTCCTTGGCTCTCTGGAATTTGCTGCTGCTTGTCCCACTGCTGCCACTCACTAATGCAACAGCACACTTTGAACTGCCTGTCCTCCTCCCAAAGTTATATCACTCTCTCCCTCTCAAGACAGCAGCAGCTGCCTTTATCCATTCAGGGCTCTACCTTGCATATACTAAAGGGAAAAACACAGAAACCCCAAACCAACCCACAGCTGCACTAACTTAGAGAACTGGGACTCCCCAAAGTGACAACTCAGCTATCTCACCTAAAACAAGGCCAATAGCATGTGGTACCCAAGTGGGGTCAGGTTTGTCAGTGGTTTCCTTTCAAACTCAGAGCTCTGAGTTCCAAAACAACATTGACAAGTAAAGCATCACTGCCACCTCTACCTGAATGCAGGCCAACACAAGCAGAATTTAAATTGTCTCAGAAAAGTCTACTCAGAGGACAAGCTCAGCCAGGGCTACCTGCACATACTGACATTTGAAAGTGACTCTCAGTCTCTTTCCAAGACATCTGTGAGTTATAGGGAGCCATTCTTCATCCCCTTTGTCTTCAAGAAAGTTTAATATTAATTTAGCTCCTTTTGAATCTACTTCCAAGCTAGAGGCCAGTCCATCTGCAATACTTTTACAAGTGACAAACTGGATTAAAAGCACACAGAACACCCATTCTGGACTTGCTCACTTCTTCCAAACCATGGTAATTCAGGACAGAAGTAACATCAGATTTACTGTGAAGCTGCAACCTACACACAGACATGCCAGTGAAGTAACTCACTGAACACAGGGAAACTGGAAAAAGCACTTCCTTTTCTTTTGCGCTCTCCCCTCATATATAACAATGTCCTCTAAGACATCTGCTGGAGTCCTGTAACATTAACGGAAATGGAGGGGCTCCAATGGGAACCCAGAGGTTTCTTTCATTTTCCCATGAACTGAACATTATGGAATTTTAACAGATGTTCTACTTGGTCATAGTTAATAAAATGAATTATGCAGGAATTAAAAATCTGGCTCCATTTGCTTATATAAGATCTCAGCAGCAGAACTCCATTCCCATTTAGGAATTCTAAAGGATTTGCAGTGGATTTATAGTCTGCTGCTGCCTTATTATGAGATGGCTGGAAATTTTACCAGTTAACTTGTCTCTGTTGTGGAAAACATGAATAAATTTACCTGTTCATTGACTGATCTTAGTAGCATGATCCAGTTTCCACACTGGTGCACACTGGTTCACTACAGTCATAGGAAGGGGCAATTCTCACTTGGATTTGCTTTGGAAATGACATCATGGGAATTCCACATCATTTCACAGCCTCTGATTTCTGCCATTTATTCAAAGTCTCATTGAGCAACCTAATAACCATACTCCCACTTTGTGCTTTATTACAAAAGCCTTCCTCTTGGAGCACAGATGTCTCTTTCAGGCTTCTACTGCCAACAGAATGATGCACGGCACCTCACCTCCCTTTCCATTTTAGGATTAGTTCAGTATAACTACATCAAAGGAAGATGTAAAGACCAAAATGTAATAGAGATGTGAGAGAAGAGGCAGCAAAAAGGTGAAAAGAGTCACAGCCAAAACTTTCAAGCCTGGCAGTTCACTCAAAGTTATTTCCAAAAGCATTACACTACATATTTAGCCATCTTCTTTCTCTTCTAATATCCATCTGTGCAGAAAGCATTCTGAGAAAATAAAGGGGATAAATCAGAGTGACAATCAAAAATGAAGGATGAAACAACTACCTTGCACCAGCAGAGCAGCTAAAGCCAATCACATGGAGCAGAGTAAGGCTGTCCTGAAGAGATCTGCTATGCTAAAGCAAGAGGATGAGGCTTCCACACCACATTCCATTTATAAACAGACTTATTTTCACCGAAATTCCATCAGCTGGCAAGATCTCTGTCCAGAAATCTGCTTGATATACTACACAAAATTTTATCCCAGTGCAACAGCTAAAATTAACATTTCTTAAATTATAGCTCAAGAACTTTGCCAGCACAAGAATATCATCATCTGAAAAGCATCAATATTCCCAGCTTCTTCCATTTCTTCTTAATGAAAAATAATGTATTGGAGACCCTCTATCCAAAAATTCCCACTCCACTGTAACTATAAAAAGTGTTTTGTGTAGGTAGAGAACCAAAGCATGTAAACAAACCTTGTAAATATAAAAGTCAGCTGGAACTAAGTATCAGCCTATATATCCCACGTAGATACCTGGATGTGTCCAATAATGAATTAACATAGATTTTTATCTGAAAATAAAGACTTCCCCGAAAGGAAGAAGTGTACCCAAAGAGAGGGAAAAATACCAAGATTAAATGTCAGGCTTAAAACAGCTCCAGCTGAAGGTGCAAAAAACTGTTGTTACTCAACTGGACATTGCTTTACAAAATTTGGTGTCAGAAAAATGCATCAGTGTTAACTGATTAAATTAAGTTAAATTCAAAGATTTTTTTTTTCCTTTTTAAACATCACCTGTGATTTGTTTCATTTTGAAGAGAAAGCACATTTCATTTGGTAATCATTTATTTCTCATTCTATTGGACAGATTCTCCCAAAAAGCAATATTTCAACTGAAATCAGTTCTGAAGGATCTTTTACAAATATACATAATGGAGAGGAACCCCATTAAATTTCCAACAAAGTGTTGCCATTTTGAGTCAACAAAGTTATCTCAGCAGGGTCGCACACTGTGCCATGAATATGGCCTGCAAATTAATTACTACCCTGACATATGTCAAAACAAATTTTAAGGAGAATAGCACACAGTAGAAACCATGTGCTTTATCTACCTGTTAGTATGCAAAATCTGTAGTCAATGGCATCTAAATTTATTCATTTATTCAGAACCCCTCAGACAAATCAAAATGATTCATATTCATTGGCCTTTTTTGCCCATCTGCAAATGAAATCTGAGTGAATAACGTGTTTAGTGAGCCAGAAAATAACTACAGGACAAAGCTATGGTGGGAGTTACATTTCAGAAAAGCAGGTGTCATCTCTGCACAAATAACTAATTTTTTAAACACTCAAAACTGCTAAAATAGACCGCAGTGCATTAGCATCTGTCAGCACTTTAAGGAACACTAAGTTTGGTGTTTCTTATTTTAGGTAATACCCATCTTTATTCTGTACTTGTAACAAGAGCTGGCCAACGTAACTGTCCCGAAAAGTTTTCAGCATGAAGAAAGGCTTTTAAAAGCAGAGCTACTGAATGAAGATTAAAAAGTCTCTGCAACTGGCTTTATTATCAACGGCAACACAGACAACAGACCTGAGCCTGTGTTTAAAACAAAGAGAGAAGATCCAAACCTACTTTATTCACTTGAGTTACGTATGAAGACAAACCCACACACACCACATCAAATATGTCACATAGAGAGCCCTTCCTGGACAACAGTGCCTGTGTCCAATTACATGCCAGGAAAGAATTCCTCCCTCTGAGGAATGCTGAGGCCCTGCCACAGGTTGCCCAGAGAAGCTGTAGCTGCCCCATCCCTGGAAGTGTTCAAGGCCAGGCTGGATGCGACTTGGAGCAACCTGGGATAGTGGAAGGCGGGGGTGGAACAAGGTGGCTTTTAAGGTCCCTTCCAAACCAAACCTTTCTGTGATTTTACATTTTCCTAGGAACCAAGCCTGATCTCTCTATTTGGGGTACATATACATTATGCAACTTCTGCTTTGTCAAAAGATGACCTCCTGGGATCTGATACTGAAACAATTTTAGACTGGGAGTTTATCAGCAGGTTTTTTTACTTCTTTTATAATCTGCCCTCAGTCCACACAGCATATCAAACATTTCCATGACACTAGTCTTGGAATTCACAGTACATTTATGAAAAGATTTTAGTTTAGGAACTATTTTCTTTCAAGCAGGTCAAAATATTTTTAGCCCTATTTTTTTTCCTAACAGTGAAATACTTCTGATTTAGAGTTAAGTAATGCCATATCAAATCTACTGACTGGGGACCAAATGAATTTCTTTCACACATAAAAAAAAAAGAAAAGAAGAGAGAGTACAATCCTCTCTACATACAGATGACAAATAATCCCTTGGCATCTGCTGATGGATATATTTAAAGAAAGCCTAAATCTGTCTGTGCTAAACTTGGCCTGATGCCACCAGTTCACCCTTGTTGGCATATATAGTTCACATGACGCAATCACAAGACTTGAGAAAGTTTCCAGTACTTTAGTTTATGGTTTTCTCATGTTAACATATACCTTTCCATCCTTTTTCAATTTAGCAGTCACAGAACTGGGAGACAGGATGGCAAATGAATTTTTGCATGTAGCAAAGGTTTTCTTAGTGCTCATTATCAGTATTCTATTTAAATTACAGGCTGGTAACTTACCTAGAATGAAACATGCTGGGATTTAGAGCTTAAGGTTAGAGCAACTGATGTCAATTGTACTATTATCTCTTGTTAGAAAACTAAGGGAGGCAAAGGAATCAATTGGGAAAAAAAATAAAAGAGAAAAAGACAAGTGTTTTACCTCTCTTAATACCGTGCTTTTATAACCCCGATAAAGTCCTTGAATACCCTGTAAACCAACAAAAGAAAGCATCATCCACGGGGAATGAGTTTGTCAAAGACCACAATTTATTGGTGATTATGAGGCAAGCATTACAACCCTAAAGTGTCACACCTCAGCTTCAAATTGACAGTATTGATTATAACACTGTATACTGTATTCCATTATTTACAGGGACAGAGGGTTTTATTTTCACCTCCTTAGCCTTGATTCAGAGCCTTAATCAAGACAAATGTTTTATATTTTGAACCAGCTGATAACACTCAAAACAATTAAAACTTCTTTAATAAGTTTATATAAAATTATGTTGCTTATTATTATAGGGTACTTAACTCAAGTCTTTGGCAAGGCTTATGGTTCTCTGGCCAGCTATATGGAAGGGGAAAAACATATGGTTTTGGCAGAATCAGCTGTTAAAGCAGAATGATCAAGTCACAGAAGGAAGTTCTAGAGGCCCTCTTGTGCAGGCTTATCACAATAGTTTACATCTGAAAGCAAATAAAAATCAAGTGGATCATTTAAAGGTCACATTTATGTCTTCCTTTCCCTGGGTTTTACACTCAGAAAATGTCTATAATGTTTTTCCCCACACTGTTTTTAGGAGCCACTTTTTCTTATGGAACACAGCTTGAAAATCCCCCCTTGTGAAACTCTGCTAAAACAGATGTGAACAGGTTTTCACAGGAGGGAACAGCCTAACTCCCGAAAAGAAGACAAAGGCCCTTATTTTTCAAAAGTAACCAATACTGGATGAGCACTCATTTCCAGAGTTCCTTCTGGCTCCTACAGAGCCTCTCTGAAATGGTGCCTTTTGGACATCCCCTCCAAAGCCTGCTTCAAAAACTGGGAACCATTCAGCAAACTACACACAGAGACTCAATGTCCTGCTGCCCCAGACAAAGACTGTTTGCATAAATACAAGCAGAGCTTTGGAATCTGGAAGCTAAATATTTTTTTTTCCCCTCCTCTTTAAATGTAGGTACCCCACATAAAAAGAGGAGAAAAAAGAGTTCTGTGGAGCATGCATGTAAGTGCCTGCCCCAGGGGGAGGTGGGGGTTTGGTTTCCACAATCATAACATGCCAATCACTTTAGCAACAGAAGAATAGATGGGAAAGTGCTGAGAAAGCGCAGAATTGGAATGAAGTTGTAGGAATACTTCTGGACATGTATGGCACTGAGTGAGAAGGCTGAAAATTTTCAGAAATTTTGCTCTGAACTCACCTCATGGTACAGGGTGTGGGAGAGAATCTGGAGAGTGCTCGAGGAAGGGGAAACCTGGGCCCTTTGCTTGACGACCTCAGATGGAACCCGTATAAGACAGGCAACCTGCAAAATAACCAGAGGTTCAGAGAGCAATTGCTGCCTTCCTCTTCATATAGCAAACACTTCTTCCAAGAAGAGAAACAGGACAAATGAGGAAATCAGGTTTTTAATTATAGGACTTAAAAG
>VYZQ01054357.1:0-10871 GCA_013400655.1 Mystacornis crossleyi | reverse complement strand
TAAATAAATAAATAAACCCCACATAAGCACAAAGGATCCACCAGCCTGCAGATGAGTCAGGATTTACTTAACTTACATATTTAAAAGCAAGAACCTTTGGTTAGCCTTGGGTTAACCTTCAGGGAAGAACGGGAAGCTCCAGCTCTGCTGCTGGCACTGGACCTACCCTTTCCAGAGTCTCCTTTTCCACTCTCAGGTCTGTCAGCTCTTCCTCCAGGGCTGCAATCTTCATATCCAGCTGTTTGCGGCTCTGCTTCTCGGCCTTGAACCTGCTCTGAGTGTCCTGAGAGGCTTCTTGGAGCTCTGCAAACAAACCCCCACACTTCCCTGTGGGTTTGGGTGCAACTCCCGTTTCAGGGGAACACATCTGGGGGCTTGTGCCCGCAGTGGGGACTGGAATTTATCAAGAGCAGCCCATTCCAACACTTTGCAACCATTTCTGTGAAGATATTTTCCCTTATATCCAACCTAAATCTCCCCATGCCCAGCCTGAGGCCGTTCCCTCTGCTCCTGTCCCTGTGCCCTGGGAGCAGAACCCGACCCCCCGGCTGCCCCCTCCTGTCAGGGACTTGTGCAGAGCCACCAGGGCCCCCCGGAGCCTCCTCTGCTCCAGGCTGAGCCCCCTGAGCTTCTCCTGGAGCTCCAGAGCCTTCCCCAGCTCCATTCCCTTCCCTGGAATTGCTCCAGCCTCTCAGTGACTCTCTTGCCATGTGGGGCCCAGAAGTGCCCCCAGGATTCAGGGTGGGGCCACACCAGTGCCCAGCACAGAGGAATGTGGGCAAAACCACCTCAGCTTTTAACTCTCCCTCCTCTGAGACATCTCTGGCTGCTCTGCAGGATGTTGGACAGAAAAGCCAAGAGATTGTTCTACAAAGGCATCCCTGTAACAGATGATTTCATTTGCTGAGTCATTCCACTTTGCCTTTAGTGGTGACAAGGATGCACATCCTTCAGACATTTGAGTGCATCCGTATCCTTCTTCCACCCCGTGACTGATCCTAAGGAAAGCAGGAAGATACCCCAGAAGGCAGGAAAAACCTGCGCCTTATAAAAGAGCCATGAAGGAGCTGTCAGGGGACAGGCAGGAGCAGCCTCACCTGCCACCTGTGCCTGCAGCTTGTGGAGCTGTGCCTCCTGTCTCTCTGCATCCTGCACGGCACAGGAGAGCTGCTTCCTCAGGTCCATCTCCTTCTTCTGGTGGGCAGTGAGCTCCAGCTGCAGCTGGGAAACCTGGGCTGTGGCAGCTGCCAGCTCCTCTGCAACTTTGGCCTGGAGCACAAAATGGAGCGGGGGAAAAAAGGGGAGCGTGAGGGAGCAGCAGGACTGTTCTCTCAGGAAGAGCTGGAGAAGGGCTGGAGGCCTTATCAGGGAAGATAATCTCCAGACTGAAGAGGCAGCAGTGACATTTTTGCCGTGTCAGTTTTGTCCAGGCTGACTAGAAAGCTGCACCAGGCCACCAACAACCTCACCACTGCACCCGTTCAACCCAGTGAGTTTTCCTGGAAAGGTTAAATGTGTTTAAGCCTGGTGCCAGTGCCTGGTGGCTCTGCTCAGTTTTCAGGCTATGAAAACATCTATTTGAATAAAAAGCCTGGGCTCCAACATTTAATTATCCTCCATAAGCTCACAAATCACCGAAGAGCCACATAAAACACAGGCTTGTCCCAGCCAAAAGAGCACCTCGTCCCCAGAGCACACAGCACGAGGTCACCTCAGCTGCCCACGGGCAAGGCTGGCACTCCCCAGCAGTTCTCAGCCCTCTGTGGACCTGTTTGGATGTAGGACTGCTGGGAGTCAGTGACTCAGCCAGAGCCAGGCACTGGCACAGCTTCTCAGACACCTTGGGAACAGCGTTACAGGGGCCCGAGGCACGGACACAGACACACAGCCCTGCTCCCCATCCTGCTTCAGAGGATGCTCTGCAAGGACACAGCGTGCACAGGACATCCCTCAACAGCTTCCACACCTCTGCCTAGCCTGAGGTTCCCAAGAGACTTTTCACATTCTTGTAACAGGTGAGCTCAGGAGAAGTGGATTTTCTCTCTGCTTTATCCCCCTAGGAGGATTCCCTCCACACCAGGACCAACACCTTGTGGTGGAGAAGAGCTGTGAGCAAAACTGTTCCAGCTGTGGTGAGGATGAGGATGTGCTGACCTGGAGGGCTGGGATACCACAGCACTCATTTTGAAGAGGAGGCAGCATTTCAGAGAGTGGCCAAAACCAGGTCTGCTTTCCTCTTACATTTCCATAAATGTCCCACTGCTCTACTAACTCCTGGCATGCTGAAACCAAAGCCCACGGCACAGCTAAAGACATCTAAAGGTTATTTTAACCCTGGCCTGTCTTTGATGGCAAATCAAGAAAACAAAAATAGGAAATCCTATGGCAGGAAGTGTTACTAGACAGAAGTTTCTACAGAGGATGCTTCATGTCCACAGCTCAGCTCCAGCCTCCAGGCACCAAGAATCCCGGGTGACTGCACCTGCTCTGACAGTGATCCTGTTCTCCCACGGGGAGTGGAACAAGCAGCAGTGGGAGAGAATTCCTGGAAAGGGCTCCCCGAGCAAGAGGGGGCCGGTGGGGAGAGCCTGCCAGTCACAAAGCCCTTTTCCCAGAGAAGGAGCCCTGCTAATTCAAGCTCTGAGACAATTCTTTTCATGCCCATCAGTTTCTAGCTCAAGAGGAAGCTGGGCTGGCACTACCTAGGGCACAACCACCTACACAGTCAGCAGGCACTGCCTCACCTGGTCCCAGCCCCGATCCACTGGCAGCATGTGCTGGGAAGAGAAAGCAGCGACAGGAAACAGGAAGGGTTAAGAACACGACTTGAAAGGCAGAGGCATTCATCAGCAGAAAAGCAAAATGCTTCATAGCAGGAGCCTAAGGCACGCCAGAGAAGCCTTTAAATTACTCCAAGAACTGTAAAAGCTCAGACAGGAAAAGGGAGTGAAGCCTGATGTGAAAGGAAGACACTAAAGGTACCCTTGGGGTGTGTTACACACCAGAGGTGGGAGCAGTCCTGGTGGGAGCTGCACTGGAGAGGTGGGGAATTACTGATGGCACACAAAGCCTTCACCTAAAGCTGGGCCTTGCTCTGCCAGGGCCAAAGACCCATAACCCAAAAGCAGTGAGTTAGCAACACCTCAGGGAACCCGGGTACAACCAGAGAAACGCTGAGGCCCTATCTGTGTGCAAACAATAGATAAAACAGCTCCCAATCCCCTTCCCTGGTTCTGCCTGTCCCTGGGGAGTCAGGGATTGCAGTCCCAGGGCAAGCTGGGCTACACAAAGGGAAGAGAAAGGAATACCAGCCTTCATCCTCACAGTCAGTACTCTCCCAGAAGCAGGGGCCCTCTCCCAGTGCCAGTCACGGCTGGCCTGGGCTGGCCTGAGGCCTCCTCCTGTAACCTCACCCCGGGCTGTGACTGCTCAGTCAGGGGGGTCCTGCTGAAGGTAAGGCCCAAAAGACTCCTGAAGATCTCACACTTCCACAAGATGATTCCTCCCCAAGTTATCTGTTGTACCAGCAGGAGGCTTCCCTCACGGACAGAAAGGAATTTCCTTTATTATTTCAGTCTGACTTCTTCCTGGTTAGAACCTCTCACATTCCTGCATATTATGGGTATGCAACCCGGACTGGGGGTGGAAAACCAGCCCCCTTCCCTGCCTGCTCTCAGCACCATCAGCCATTCACTGCTCTGCTCTTTACCACATTTGGGAAAGCTGCAGTTCTGGTCGGTTTTAGGTGCACCCAGTTATGGCTCTCATGCAGAGGAAGCATTTGTTACCTCACGTTTGAACTGGAGAGAGACACAGCTCAGCAGCAGAGCTCAGTGCAAGGCTCAAGTTGGGGTAATTCAAGAAGCCAGTGCTTGAGAAAGCAGAGCAGGCACCATGCAGTGGCAGAGCCAGGGCAGCACACTGGGCTGGGCTGGCCTGCAGGGATGGTGCAGGATATGCAGCCATGCATAAATGCATTGCACTGGTTTGAAGCTATTTCCCTGTCATAAAAGCAAAATGTGTTACTGGGAGAAACAAACAGCTTTTGATTAGCATTAAAAAAAAAGGCACAAAAGTGCAATGAGGAAACTCCAGTAGGAAATAATTTTTCTTGTATCTATATTCACTCTATGTCAGTTCAATAGGAGGAATTAAAATCTTTTGGAACTATCAGTGCAACTAAAAAACTGAAGTATTTGCAGCTCAAAAGCCCTGTGATACACAATTCCTCACCACACTGGCCACGTGCCTATCAGTTCACAATAAATCAGACACTTTCCTACAAGATAAGAATATTAAAGTTATGACAGCATGAAATGATTACATCCTCTGTGATGATTTTCTCATGAAAGCCATCAAAACATTCAATTTTTTTTTTTTCCTCAAAACAAAGGTCAGAACTGCAGCTGCCTTCTAAGAAAGCTGCCTTGACTAACAAGGCTTCAGCACCTTTCAGAGCAGCAGCCCTGGCTTTGTTCATGCCACCATTACCTTCTCCTGCTCTGCATGCAACACTCTTGCCTGTGTGCTCTCGTTTGTTGTCTGCAGCGAGTGGTTCCTCTGCTCCATCAGCAGGTTACTCTGCTCCACGTACCTGGGCACAGGGAGACTCCATCAGCATTCCTGGCAAGGCAGGGCTTGGAGCCAAGGGCTCAGACACAAAAGGTGACATTTCAGAGCACACAGGTTCTCCGTGGAATTCACGGCAAGCCCCGGGCAATTTTGCAGGATGTGCTGATCTCAGAGGGGTGGGAGGGCTGTGCCTGGCACAGCAGGGATTTTATCAGCTGGGATAAGTGCTTTACCTCTCTGAAAAATGTCTCGTGTTCCAAGAGTTTTGGTGACTTGGTATAAGTGCTTTACCTCTCTGAAAATGTCTCGTGTTCCAAGAGTTTTGGTGACTTGGTATCAGCTGAACTTCACCAAGGACACCTCATCCCCTACCATTTCTTCACCTCACTAAAAAGCCAGCAAAAATAAAGCAGCTCCCAGAAGCAGGGCAAGTGTGCTCAAAGACAGCAGGAGGGATTTTGTTGCCCTTTTACACATTCATGTTTACTGGAAATCAGAGTTTTGGGGATAAGCCCTGCACAGAAGGGGTGGGAGGAACCCATGCATTTTTAATACCTTAGAAAAAAATTAAAAATATCAGAATACGGCTCTCTCCTAACAAACACCCCTCAGTTATGCCCAAGTGTCAGGAGGAGAGTCTGGAAATGCACTGAGGCTCCCACCCCTTACCTCTGGTTGCGCTCAATCAACTCGCTGATCTTCTCATTCTGCTCCTCAATCCGACTGCTCTTCTCAAAGATCTCCTGCTTCAGTCTCTCATTCTCCTAAAGCACAGCTCAGCATGAACATTCAGCAGACTCAGATTTCCTTGCAGCAGTTCCTAAACCTTTGTTCTGCACAGCTGCAGGGCAAGGGTGAGGCTCACTCCTTCTGTGGCCACAGCCCAGGAGGGCACCGTGCCACACTTAGCACATCCTGGCACAGGATAGTGGCTGCCACATCACATTTTACAAAATACTGTGTCTGGTTGACTTTTTTACCCACAACCCCCAAGTTTGAAGTCTGCTGCTTAGAAAGGCTTCGAAGCATAAAATTAAGTAGTGAATACCAGAAGCAGGTGGTTCCTGCAACACGGTGCTTCAGCTGTGAGACTGTTCTGCAGGAGGCTGGGGGTTAAACCCGTAACGGTTTGAGAAGTTGAACTTCTCCCACATGAACATTTTGCCAAGGCCTACTAAACCCCAACAACCCTGGCTCCGAAAGCACCCAGACCCCAAAGTGTTGAGAAGAGCTTTTTGGAGGGGGAAAGAGGGATGGGAATCATTGCAGGTCTCCTCCTCATTCTGGCCGTGCAAAACCAGAACCCAGGGGTGGATGGACACTTGTTCTCAGGAGGAACAACACTCTGAGCCCCAGCTCCTGAAGGAAGGGAGGCCAGGCTGGCCACGCTCACCTGGATGATGCGCTGGATATTGCTCATGATCATGGAGGCCTCCATGGTGACAGAGGAGATGCCAGGCAGCAGGGAGCTGTTGGCAGTGCTCTGCTTCTTCAGCTCCTCCACCTGCAGGGATAAAACCATTCTGAAGCCATTTGAAATGAATTCATGGGTGCAGGTATGAGTCAGACACGTGCAAAGAGGCATTTCACTGTTCCTGCTGCTCAGCTGCAGGGAACAGGCTCTGAACCAAGTGAGAGTTCTGCCAGGGCAGGGGATCCCTCCAAACAACGCAGCACACGATGGTCAAGACAGCAAGAACAGCACCTTTCCCCAAGCCTAAGCAAGAACAGCACCTTCCCCAATCCAAAGCAAGAACAGCACCTTTCCCCAAGCCTAAGCAAGAACAGCACCCTTCCCCAAACTAAGCTTGGCTTTTTCCCAGTAGCTGAACTGCTGCCACTTCAAGGTGTGACTGTACTGGAATTTTACTCATTTACTGTCTCACTTAAGCTTAATGCAAGCATTTAAACAGAGCCAGCTGCTCTCAGCACAGCTGGAGAGCAGAAGTGCCCTGAGCAGGCCGTACCTTGGCAGCCAGGTGATCCATTTTATCCACGACTTTGCTCACAGCCAGTCGGATTTCAGTGTTGTGCTGCCGAGCTTCTGTCATCAAAAAGGAAGTGACATCCCCAGGGCCTTGAAGGGAAAGGAGAGAGGTTGATGATGAGGAGGGGAAATACCTGCACAGAGACACAGCAAAAGCGTGGCAGCATGAATGCCACTCTCTGCCCAGTATTCAGAAAACTAATAATGTAGGTGTTTCCCAAATAACCTCACCAGGCAGGCTGAGGAGTACAGGGAATTCTGGAGCCACGTGACAGCTCGGCTCAGCAAGAGCAAAGCCCCCAGACACAGCAGAGGCACAATCAGAGCACAGCAGAGAAGGTCAGCTTCTGAAGCTGCACTGAGAAAACAGGCTCAGCTACACTCGAGGCTTCCCCAACTGGGATGACTTAAGTGGTTCTTTAAAAGCCTTTAGTCCTTCCTAAGCTGGGCCTTTTACACTTCAGTTCTTTCCCTGGCTGGTAGGAGCTGGTTGCTATTACAGTTTTATTTAAAACTGGAAGCACCAGCTACCAAATTTCTTTACCAACTCCCAGTCTTGGGAAGACACAGAAATTCCAGCCCCTTTCACACTGCACAAAGCTCCTTAAGGTAAGAAAGAGATGGGTATTTCTTGGGAAGTGTTTGCCTCTATTTTGGTTTTAAAAAAGAAACATTTGTGAAACAGCACAGTGCTACTAAATCATCATGACAAACAGTTTTCTGCAGGAATTGCAGCCCTCTGAGAGCAGGTACTTGCTGAAACATACCTTGGTAAGGAGCAGGATACATCTGACCCACGGGCTGGAGCTGAGAAGCAGATGCAGCAGTCTGGGGGTAGGCAAATGCCACTCCTGGGTATGCCTTGCAGGACAAGTTCAGTAGTTAGAATGTGTTTTGCTATTTCCCCACATCCTCACAGTGTCACATTTTTTCAAGCCCAAGAGCAAGGATGATGTTTGGAAAGAAAAAAAAAAACCCAAGAATTAAGGGGTTGGAAAAGTCAAAATACACAACAGTCGTTGTGAGAGGAAAATAATATTCTTCTTTTGAGGCTTAGTTAGTTCCCATCTTCATTCAAATTTAAGCAAAACCATGTTACCCTGCACTTGTGGGAGTCAGAGATCAGCATGTGAACAGCTCCCTCTGAAGTGAAGCTAATTTGAGCACAAGGTTATTTCCTAAAAAGGCTCAAAAAGCACAACACAACTTGATTGCAACTTCACTGCTCATTGCTCAAGTACTTGGAAGCTTTTATTGTATCCACTACAAAACCTGGTATTAACAAAACCTGGTTCATCCTTAGTTTAAGAACCCACCACAAACAGAAAAGGAGCCCTTTTTGAGTAAGTTTCAAGAGGTATGTGATGAAAACTTGAGAATGCCAAAGAGTCACAGGAAACAGCCCGGAATTCTCATCATTTGTGTTAAAGCTGCTCCCAGCAATGGAGAAGACACAGGAGAAAGGACAGAAGTGCCAATATTCCCCTTGATGTCGTTCTGGTACCTGAAAGCCCTGTGCTCCTCCAGGCAGAGCTGAATGGGGCTGCATGGTTGCAGGAATTAAAGCAGCAGAAGATACTGAGGGTGCAGCACTGGATGCTTGAGGTACTGAGAAGGAAGAAATAAATTCAGCATGCCATAAAGCAGCTCGAAAGAACTGAATTCAGCTAGTGTGAAATGGCAAAAAAAACCACCCCCAAATAGAGAAAAGTTTCACAAAAGCCTGTCTGCAACCTTGTGAAATGGAACCCAGTCAAGCAAGGGATAATAGGTCAAGAAAAGAGTAACCTTTCCTAGAAATCCCACTTCCAGCTACATTTAAACCACCTCTTTTCATTCAGGCAGAGCGAGCTCTGAAGTTTATTGACACGAGGGGTGACTCACACTGACTCTGAAGGCTGCTCAGCTGACCAGCAGCCGATGTGACCACTCCATCCTGGGAAGACACACCCAGCCCTGCAGAGCTGCCAGCCCTCTGCTGCCCTTCACTTGGATTTCCATCATTCCTAAAAGCTCACTGGGAGAGGATTTGTAACATCCCATTTACACATCCCACGTCCTACAAACCTCAGTGCCCAGTGACAGAACAGCTCAGGCACCGTGGCTGCTCCTCCTCAAGCACAAGACCCCAGTGAAGAAACACTCCAAGGATTGTCTTGTGCTTCATGGATTAGAGGTTTGTGGATCAGCAAGCTTTATGAGAAGCTTTCAGTTCCTATTTCAGTTCCTGGAAGGAATCCCCCACTCCCACAGCCCTCAGGGAGTGGCATGGGAGTGCAGCAGCTCCCCAGCACGTTACCTGGTGTGGACACTGTGGGCAGCACTGCCTGAGCTGGCTGGGAGGGTCTGGTTGAAGCCACTGGCTGTGCTGTCCCTCTCAGAGTATTTGGATCCTAAAAACATTTCTGCATGTTACAAGAAACACTGAAGAACAAGCCAGCAGCCCGAGCCCAAGGTCACTTGGCACAAGGTTTTACCCCAGGGACCCAAGTGGAACCTTTCTGTCCCAGAACCAGAGCAGACTTTCCCCTGGACAAGGGGACAGCCACTGCTACAGATGCCACGTTCAGCAACCCCCAGTGTAGGACAAGCAGTAAAAGAGTCACCCTGTGTGACTGGTACCTCTATTTCCGAGTCACTGGAGTCCAGCTGACTCCCTGCTGTCCCAGCAAGGAAAGGCAGCATGGGCTGTCCCATTTTGGCCATCCGAGAAATCAGCTTTGCCTTTGCTACGTCTGGGTTCTAAAAGAAACATTTAGTTACTTTCCCACTGTCTCAGCCCAGGCTTTTGAGGTATTACAAACACTTCTAAATCTCGGGCTTAATTTTGACTCAATTTTTCAATGACTGGGTGAAAATCTACTCTTCAAGCACACAAGGTAGCACTAAGATTTGCTAATCTGGCTTGTTCTATATATCGTCCTTCTGGGAGGACAGTGCTGTCAGCACAGAGACAAATCCATCCCTGCACAAAACACCAACAAGAAAATGTGTGAGTTCAGGAAGCTGCTCAGCACCTTTTTCTGTCTGGAGGCACACACACACACAATCTTCTCATGCAGCTATATAAACTCATCCTGAACGTCCCAATTCCTTTGTTATCTATTTTAAATTTGCCCATTTATCTCAAAAGACAAGGAGCCTTGTGAACATCCACATGGGCAAAGTCACTTTGCATTTAAGAGTGGCAACTGGGATTGAGATTGCTCAGGTCCTGGTAATCACAGAATCATTAAGGTTGGAAAAGACCTTTAAGGTCATGGAGTCCAAGCATTAATCATCAAGTCCAAGCTTTAATTCCTTCAGCAACAAGGCCCTGATCTGCTGTAAGGTGAACATTCCAGCATCTTGTTTGCATGATGCTCACTCGATCTTCAGCAGTGCCCAATGCTAAGGTGAAACCAAAGCAATTCCCCTACTCAGGCTTCAAATTAGGAAGAGCCAGCACTTACTGCGAGCTGCTCGCTGATGGAGTTGGACTTGGCCCGAACAGCTGGCTCCCTGCAAAGCCAAACGGGTGTGGAGATTACCCAGGGGGAAATTCAGGAGCCAACATTGTGGATTAATAAATACTGTTAAGTACCCCTCTCCCTAGGAAAGCTGTTTCCTTACATCACGAGCATTTCTTTTAGCCTACACTTCTGGAGATTTTCACAGTGTTACCTGTGGATACGTTCAGGACACCACTGTGGCCCATGGGAGCAGCTGATTATAGAAAGATGATTTTGTTGATTGCTGTAATGAGCACATTCTGCTACAAACAATTTTAGCCAAGTCCAATAACAAACTACTTATGGCAACAAGGGCAGCCCTTACTTGGACTCCCTAAAAAGGGTGACTGACCCATTTAAGGAACAGAACACACAATTGTTAAGGTTGGGAAATACATCTGAGTCACCAACCACTAACCCAGCACCAGCACGTTCACCCCTAAACCCCATCCCCAACGGCCACACTGGCATTTTTGGAACACCTCCAGGGATGGTAACTCCACCCTGGGCATCCTGTGCCAACGCCTGACCACTTTACCAGTGAAGGTTTTCCTAATATCCAACATAAACCTCTCCTGGAGTAACTCAGAGGTGATTTCCTCTCCCCAGTCCCTCGTTACCTGGGAAAAGAGCCCGACCCCACCTGGCTACAACCCCTTTTCAGGGCGTTGTAGAGTCTGAGAAGGTTCAAGGTGGTGACAATGCCAGCTGAGATGAGACAGCTGTCAGAGCAGTGCCCACACAGCTCAGTCCCACCGGATCTCAGGAATGCTGGAGAGGAATGACTTCCTCCACTGGATGTCGGCTTGGCATCCACCCTT
>VYZQ01054348.1:0-16167 GCA_013400655.1 Mystacornis crossleyi | reverse complement strand
CCCATCCCAAACCTCCCCATCCCCGTTACCTTCGGGCCCTGCCTGCCCGGATACCCAGGCAGTCCTGGCACGCCGAGTTTTCCCTGGAATACAAAGAAAAGCGTGTTAGACCTCGGGAGCAGCTTCAGAGCCCGCACTGAGCGGGGATGCCGAGTGCAGGGAGGAGCAGAGCAGAGGGGACCTGGGTGGAATTAAACTTTCCTGAGCTCATCCTCTGCCTTTCCCTAAGGGATGCCCCGTGGGGAAATGCAGAGTGAGCACTGTCACTGTGCTGGGGACTAATTGGGAACGGTTGGGGTTTTACTTAAATCAGATTGGAGCCCACGATACTTCTAATTTCTCCATTTCTTCCACTCTGTTTTTTTTTCAAGGCATTGTACCCAAACAGATAACCCCAAAGAGACCAAAGCCTCGACGAGGCTGCACTAAACCCACCTCCCTCGGGCCTCCCTTCACACAAAACTCCTCTTCACCCCTCTGCCCTAAAACCCTCCCCTCACAGCACTGCTCCACCCTCCTGAGACAGCCAAAAATTAGTGTGAAACACGGAATTCAGTGTGGGGTTTAGTGTGAAACACGGAATTCCCATCCTTGGCTCACCTTCTCTCCAGCAGGCCCGAGAGGCCCCGGATCTCCATTGGGGCCAGAGCGACCTTTGGGACCTTCGGGCCCATCCTCACCCCGAGGGCCGGGGGGTCCAATTTCCCCCTGTTAATCACAAGGTAAGTGTTAATTAGGCAGGTAGGTCCCAGATCCTGTAGATATTCCATGCAGATATTCCATGGAGCTGCTCAAACAGCTCTTGGATAATGCTGGGCTTCACCAGGAGGCTCAGGCGAGATTAAACTGTGGAGTGTGACCAAAGCACTGGGGTTTGACTCCCTCTAAATCCATCTTTTCCTGCAGCTGTTATCCCATCCACACACGGAATATCTCCACAAAAACTGCCTCCATTAGCTCTGATTGCAGCCCTTTCACCCTCCTCCCGCTTCCCAAATTGTGGCTGGATGTGCAAAGCAAGCCCTGGGAAGTGGTTAATTGAGGCCTGAGGACAACTGCAGGATAATTACGGGAATTACTGGGAAATCTGAGAGTGGACAGGACCGAGCTGTGACATGGACAGTGTCACTTTGTCACACGGGGGAGCAGGAGATGATTCCAGGCTGGGAAGAGCCAGGAGCTGCTGGACACAGATGGATCCCATCCCAGACTCTTACCCGGTCTCCTTTGATGCCCATGTCACCCTTGAATCCAGGGAAACCATCTTCTCCCTAAATAATGGAGAAGGGAAAAAAATCACCCAAGGTGTAGAGATGAGGGGAAAAAAAAAAAGAATTAAAAGTTTCTCAAGCCTCACTGTACGGCCCCTGCCCAAGCTGAGGTCCCCACACTGCCCATCACAGTGGCTTCTCCAAGTCCTTGGAGTGCACAGATAGGCATGGAAACCCACCCAAAACCCCAACAGTGTCCCCAAATACGCCCTATATCCCATCCTGCCTGCAAGCCAACATCACAAACAGGCCCAACGTGAATAACGAGGCCTTGGAAGCACAGGGAACCAATTATTTCTGAAGTAGAACTGGTTTTATTCTCATGGAGGAGGTTTTACACCTGGCTCCCAGGCAGCCTCCAGGACACTGCAATATTTCCTTCAGCCAAGAAGGTTTAATTGCAGATGAATCAATAATGCATCTCCTCCTACAGCTGATCCCTGAGAGGCAATGAAGACACAGCTCCCAGAAAGTGTTAAAGTTTGGGAGATCCCAAGCTAAAAGGGCTGGATTTGCTGCTGAATTGCTGGGGAGGGGCAGGAATGAAGGAAAGGTGCTCAATCCCCCTTTTTTTCCCCCAAGAAAAACCCCTTGTGCAGGAGAAAACATCCCTGGGAACATCCTGTGGGATCCACTTGCAAAAATGCTCAGAAACTGTAGAAACAACCCAAACTGAACTCACCTTTTCTCCTTTGGTGCCTTTCAACCCACGAACTCCATCTGCTCCCTGGAGAGAGAAACCAAGATGTTACCAGGGTATAGGACAAGCTTAGAGTGAAGAAATTAAGAATCACCATTATTTGTGGTGATTTCTGCTTTCTCTGATGTTGGTAATTGCATCTCTGCAAACTGTGATGCTTCTAAACATGTTACTAATTAAATATCAGCTGCTGCCCTCTGGTTTTTGGCTCACCAGGGAGCATCTGATGGTCCCAAACCTCTGCTGTGTTGATTTGGTAGGTGGGGTTGGTGGTCTCTACCCATAAGTTCTGTTTCTAGGGATAAAATTCACTATGAAATCTTTTTTTTTTTTTCTGTCTATATTTTCCATGAAAACTGGAAAAAAATATTGGGTACCCACGCCAGCACAAAAATCCCACTTTTGTTTTTTTTTTTTGGTTGGTTGGGTTTTTTTTAAGGAATAATGTTTGCTTGGGTGTTTTTAAGTTTTTCTTCCTTTTAGCACGTCAAGGAAAAGTGTAATTAAAAATCCATCATGATTTGTGCAGCAGAACAGGGCTCTGGTAAGGGAGGAAAGATCTGAAAGTTATTTATGGCTACAAACCCGATCAGACACATTTTTTCCCAAGCTGGAGGCTCGTGCAGATCACGGAACGCTGCTTGTAGGAAGCTAAACCTTGGCTGTAGGGGTTTGGTGCACCACACAATTTCTTTAACTCCCTCTAATGTGCAGCAGTTCCACCTTAATGGGAAATCCAACATTCCCTAATGGATCGCTCTGTCTCCATCTGCAGCCTGGCAAGAAATGAGCTGGAGGTTTGCTCTGGTTAAACACATCCCACTGAAGGTGGAACAGCAAATGGGTTTCTGCTGTTGAAAAGGGGGGGTTTGAGAGGGTTTAAATTCACCTCTCTCAGTCCCCAGGCTGTGTTTGCGTTTGCCAGTGCAGATCCCTGTGGATTCATGGGATTTTTGCGATGCAGGATGCATCTGCCCCTGAATTAATACATCCTGATGGGTAGGAAACCAGAGGAGAATGGGGGAAAAAATCCCCACTGCTTCAGCAGCAGCAGGAATGAGGCGGGAGCTGGAATTCAATCCATGACAAAGCACATGGCTGAGACACCCAGGCTCTGCCTAGCAAGGCCTGGGATCGGGAGCATGAAAAGCTGGAGTTGTGCAGGGAAGAGGCTGCTCTGGTTTATTAACCTTGTTAAATTGTGGCTGAGATTTACTCTGGCTGTAAACCGGGAAGAATGGGAAGGGGAGTGAGCCTTGCTCTCCCAGAATTCTGAGGGAAAACTCTCCAAAATGCCAATCTGGGGTTATTGAGGAGCAGGGAGTTTGTAATCCCCACGGATAAAATGCTGGGCCGAGACTCTCTGGAGCAAGAAATGCAGGTGGGCACTGAGGTGGCCCTGAGTGGACATCTGTGCCCACCAGCAGTGCCCAGCATAGGCTGGAGGATCCCAGTGATGCAGACACTGCTCCTGCATTTCCTTACCTTGACTCCACGTGGTCCTGGATAACCAATGGGGCCCTGAGGACCTGGGGGACCCTGAGGGGACGAAATGCAAACAAGAAAAACACGTCAGAAACCAGCACGAAGGTGCAGAGATAAGGAGGGGGTGTGGAAAATGAATTTCCTATTTCCCACATGGGATGGGAATGGCAGCAGCCACCTGAAAACAGCCCAAAATAGCCCAAAACAGCCCAGGGAGCTGCAGGAGCATCACCTGGAGCAGGTGTGGTGGGCTGAGCTGATGGCAAAGATCCATCCAACAGGAAAAGGAGGGTGACAAGAGTCAGGATGGCAAAAACTTCTTAGAAAGGGGATTTATACACCAGGGTGATGATTTGTGGTTTGGGTTGAAGAAAACCAGGGAGGAGGAACATGTCCTGCTGCCTTCCTGCTCCCAAACCACCCTGGTCTGCAGGAACAGCAGAACCTGTGGTGCTCACAGAGAGGAGGGATCACCCCCAAAACCATTTTGGTTTCTGCAGAGGGAAGCTTGGAATTCTCAGCCTCCCGTGACACCAGTGGGACAAATCCAGCTGTGGCTGTGTCCAGCAGCACCAGCACTCCTGGATCTCCATCCCGCTGGGCTGAGCTCTCAGCAGAGACTTCTGACAAGCGCAGCATTTTCTGATGCCTGGGCTGCAGCAGGAATGCAGCTGGCAAATCTCCTGGACAGACGGACCAGTGCATAATTCAAGGGCTTTGGCCTCTGGCAATAATCTCAAATATATCGTTAAAGAGGGACTTGGATGTGGAGAGGGGGGAAAAAAAAAATCTATTTTCTGCATTCCCGGTGCCACAAAGGATATTTATTTGTGTCTGTCAAGAGCAAGCTTCCCTTCAGTGTGTGCTGGTCTGGGGGCACTGCTGGCCAGGGGAGCTGGGAGGAGCTCAGGCCAGGAGAGACACCCAGACAGATCAAATCTGGGCTCAGCTTTTAAATTTAACTGTGTTTGCTTCCCAGCACCTCCCCTGCCCCACATCCCTGCCTCCCTGGCTGGTGCTGTGGAGATCCATCTCTCGGCAGAGCTGAGGGTCTTGTGCACACCTACCTGACTCCCCTTCTCTCCAGGAGGACCCTCCTTGCCAGGATGACCCTATGGATAAAAGAAACAAGGAGAATTTGGGGGGTTAGTGCTCATTTAATGCTTTGATTTATTTGTCAGAGAGCAGCAGCTCCCCAGGAAGCTCCTACTGAGACAAGTGGCCTCCCTGAAGCCATCTCGCTTTTCCCAAAAGGAGGAGAGCAGCGTTTAGATCCTTGGTGCTTTTCGACCTGGTTATTGCTGATTTTACCCTTCACCACCTCCCGGCAGAGCAGCACGAAGCATTCTGGAATATTCTTTGCACAGCAGAACACCTGGGTGAGTGCAGCAGGAAAGCAGCACAGGGGTTTTGCAGGTAGGAAAACTGGATAAAATCCGGGTGGCAGGAAACTTGTGAAGGTCACAAGATGCCCAGACTGGTCAGAGCCCCTCATTAAGTTCCTAATTCCTGCAGTCCAGCACCAGATCCCATGACGAGTGCTCAGCTAACCTGCATCCCTGCGAGACAGAGGCTGGCTGGAGGCTGGCCAGCATTCCTCTTGGGATTTGATGCTGAATAACTCAGCATCCCGGAGTTTCCAACGTGTTCTCATCAACAGCCTCTAGAGCCTTTTGCTGGGGTCACAGGCAGGAAAAATCTAAGTTGGAATTGCCTCAGGTAGAGCTGGGAGGATCAGTGAGAAGTGGGGAGAATCCAGCAAAGTGGTTTTTTTAGTGGTTTCCCTGCAGCTGGATCCCAAACGGAGCTGGGATCTAAAAGAACTCTTGGATTGGCAATATCTACAATATCAATGATCCCTAAAAGGGCACTCACTGCACACCCAGGGACTTTCATTTTTAAAGGATGGTGGAAGAACATCCAGCTGCTCTAAAGCCATTCTGCACTCATTCTGTCTTCACTGAACTCTCTCCTTTAAATACACAAATTTCGACCAATGTAACAAGGAAAACTCTGAGTGTCTCCCATCATCAGTTTCAGAGCAGGAATGTCAGACAAGCCAGACTCCCTAAACCAGGCTGGTTTAGTAAAGGAACGAAATGACAGCTGTCATTCCTACAGCAGCAAAATGGGGGGGAGAAAAATCTCAGTTTGTCCCGTGAGTTTAATGGCACCAAGACACAAAGGATCCAGAAAACCACTCCTGCCTTCAGCTCCAGGATGAATCTGCAGTAGGATTTCAAAAGCTTTGGTCCACCCTGCACTAAATATCCCAATTTTCACAGTGCCCGTCTCCCTGGCTGCTCCCGAGGTCCCAAACTGATGAGCAGCTCTCGCAGCGAGGCCCTCAGGGATTTTCAGGGATTTTCCAAGACAGATTTCTATAAATAAAACGCTTTTTGTCCCTGGAAAGAGCAACCCAACCGCTCAAACCCTGCCCACCTGCGGGAAAGGTCCCTGTCCATGCACAGCCACTCTGCAGCTCCTCCACAGCCTCCAGGCTGCATAAAAATAGAGTTTCTCCAGCAGAACCTCCCCGGAGGCTGCTGCAGGAATTTCACATCAAAACCTACAGATTTAGAGATGTTCTGGGCTTTGCTGGAGCTGCTCTGTTGACTCAGCTAACAATTGTACGGATGTTCCAAGTGCCCTCCGTAGGAATGATAATCCCAGGGTGGGAAATGTAATTTCTCTCTTTTATTTTTTTTTCCTTTTCTTGGGGCTGTGCTCTGCATTTGCATTTTCAGAACGAAACAATTCTGCGTTTTTCATTCTTAAATGAAACAATGAGATGGGTAAAAATGAGATGGGGTTGAAAGGCCGGTGATTTTTTTTGAGACTGATTTCTAGAGCGAGGAGCAAATGATATTTAAAGTGGGATTAGAGAGGGGGAAGCTGCAAGAATGGAACGTTGACAGGTAATTTCCATCTGCTCTTATCACCCCCGTGCAGCAGAGCCCAAGGCGAGGGCAGGAGAGCCCCAGGCAGGGGCTGGGATGTGAATAAACACACACAGGATCCAGCCCTGTCTCGGGGAGCTGCCAGCATCCAGAAAACACAGAGGAGGGACAAGAAAAGGGGGAAAAGAGGCTTGAAGAGCTGGTGAGAAGTACCCAGGGTCAGCAAAGCTGTGATGGGGCTTCCCAAACTGATCCCAGCCTGCAAGGAGGGTGAGCTGACCTTGCAGGATGTTGGTTTTTTCCATATTTAACTGTCTTCACTTCCCCATTAAACTGTTTTTTTTTCCCCATATTACACTGCATTTTTTCCCCATANCGCTGCTCAGTGAGCACCTTTTAATTAGCAGCTCCTGATTTCTCACACATCAGGAAGTGCCACTTATCTGGCAGAGCTGTCAGAGTGCTCCTTCAAAAGGGGATTACTGATAATTCCACTCCAAACAAGCAGGAGGGGGCACCCAGGGACACACACACACAGTGTCCCTGCTCAGGGAGAGCTGAGCAAATCTCTGAGGGAAAAACTTCTCCTCCTTTCAGTCCTGCTGGTCCCAGGGCTGCTGGGGGAAACTTCTCCTCCTTTCAATCCTGCTGGTCCCAGGCCAGCACCAACCCCACGTCAACAGCCAGAAAATCAGAGAGGCAGAGGGAGGGGATCCATGGGCTCTTCCCATTATCATCCCACTCAGACTCCCAAAACCCACAGAAAAAAAGACAATTTTCAGTCCTCTCCTCACGCTTTACCATAGGCTGCCTTCAAAAGGTTTCTGCTCAGAGGGGAAATGAATGCAAATATGATGAATTAGAGGTAAACCGAGCTGCCTTGATCTCTGCTCTGTCTGGAATGAGAGGCATTAGACTTTCATGTTCACGGCTGCAAACAGATGTTGCACATGGGGCAAAGGAGCAGCTGAAGGAGCAAAATGTAAATCCATGGCTGAGGCCAGAGCTGAATTTAAACTCACTTTCTCTCCTGGGGGACCGATGGCGCCTTGTGGACCTGGAAGACCCTGTGAAAAGCCAAAAAAAAAAAAAAAAAATTAGGGTCGTTAAGGAGCGAGTTATTCCTTCCAAATGCATCTTGGCAGAGTCTCAGCTGAGCATTATTTTAGTGCCTGTGAGGGCTGGGGATTTCCCCAGCTCCATTCATTCCCAAAATGTCCTGTAAGGGGCAAGAAAATGTCCTTTTAACTCTGGAGAGCTGCATGGGCTGTGGGCAGCCAGGCCTGGCCCAGGAGGGAAACAGGGATGCTCTGAGGAGCAGGATCCCCTGAGAGCCATGGCAAAGGCCTGGATATCTGCGTTGTCCATCTGGCTCTGGAGGAACTGGACAGTGGGATGGATGTCAAACATCAGACAAGATGGGATTTTGCCAAGGAGATTCCTAGGGCAGCTCTGGCTTGGCCACAGCCAGGTGAGAATGGGGGATCTGGCCCTGGGAGCATTTTCAGGAAGATTTTGGACCAGCAAAGTCTCCTTGAGCCAATTCCCAGCAAATCCCTCAAAATACTGATCCCGTTTGCGGCAGGGGAGCGAGGCTGGTGCTGAATTCCATCTCTTTCTCCTGTGGAGAGGGAGATTTGTTCTTACCTGAGCCCCGGGGTTCCCCTGCTGTCCTGGGGGCCCTGGCTCGCCCTGAGGGCCCTGTGAGGAGACAAGGGCAGGGGTGAAGGTGGGAGAGGTGGGATGGAGCTGCAACCACAATTCCTGGATCCCCCCAGCCGTGTCCATCTATTCCCACTGCCTGGATACACCTGAGCTGGATCCACCCAGCACCCCGAACCCTCTCTGACCTTCTCCCAGTACCCAAGAGCTCCTGTAAACAGCTTTTCCCACTGGGATAAGGAAGTGGGAAGTGACTTCAAGGCGCGCTGACTCCTCTCCAGGGATTTCCAGCCCAAAGGAGCTGAGCAAGGCTCTAACACCACCTGGCTCTGCATTCCTTCTCCAGGGACTCCATCCCGTCCCATCCACCCAAGACCCAGAGAAATTTTTTCCCTCTCAGTTCAATGCCTCTATTTTGATATTCATCAGCCCAGCATGCAACTTGATGAAAATGTTTCATCTTTCACAGGGAAATAATGCGTAATTCCATCAGAAATTACAGTAAATTAACATCCATTTGCTGCAGGAAGATGTTCCTGGTGTTTTTCACAGGCTTTGACAGGAATTTAGACCAGGCTAAAAAGCAATTAGCAAACCTAATCTAACAGAATCTCACAATTTGCCCTATAGAATATCTGAACTGCCTCTAAAAATTCGCAGGGAGAACTTACCACATTCCCTTTGGGACCTGTTTGTCCATCCATGCCAGCCACACCCTTGGAAAGGATTTTAAAAACAGCAGCAGTAAGAAAATATCCCATTATTTCACACCACAAAAGCAGGGAAATTGCCATAAAAATAATTTTAAAAATCCAGAAACATTTTGGACCACGTGGAAAGGGAATGATTTCCTGAAGGTGTTTGGTAAAGCAGCCAATTCCATGAATCCAGGTGAATTTTTAAAAGTCATTTCAGTGCTTTCCCCATTGGTTTCACCTGCCTGGGAGGCACAGTCAGCACCAGGCTGAGGCAATCCTGCCTGGATCGCATCCCACAGCGAGCAGGCACGGAGTGGCAAAGGAAAACAGGGAAAAACACCTGGCTGGGGATGCGGGCAGGTCAAGGTGACAGGGCTGCGCTGCCTCGTGTCAAAAACCTGGGGTCAAACACTCCCTGAGCACCTTCCCTGAGATGGGAACATGGAGATGTCCCCGTGCCACCATTTCAGAACCAAGGAATTGGTAAGGTTGGAAAATACCTCCCAAATCACCAAATCCAGCATTAACCCAGCCCCGTGTTCACCACCCAGCCACGTCCCCGAGTCCCACACCCGCGTGGGTTTCGAACATTCCATGGATGGTGACTCCACCATTCCCTGGGCACTACCTGACAACTCTTTCCAGGAAGAAACTGTTCCTAATACCCATCCCAAATCTCCCCTGGCACAGCCTGGGGCCTTTTCCTCTCATCCCATCACTTGTTACTTGGGAGGAGAGGCTGACCCCCCTCACCACAACCTCCTGCCAGGGACTTGTAGAGAATTAGATTTCCCTGAGCCTCCTTTTCTCCAGGACTGTCTTTTGCTGGGATCCGTGTGCAACATCCCACCCGCGGGAGATGAGACAGTTTGGGAGCAAATCCCGAATTCAGTTCCTCCTCATTAAATCCCGGCAGCACCAGGAGCTCACGGCAAAGGTGTCTTCACACCCCAGCGGGGGTGAAGGGCCACACAACGTTCCCCATTAAACACTGACCCCTTTAGCTTTGGGGTTGGGTTTTAAAGTCAGGGACTCCAGCGAGCAGCAGTGATTTAGGGAGAGCCCCTGCATCAGCACTTCCAGGGACGAGGTCTCCTGAATAAAAACCCACACGGCTCCAGCCTCAGCTCTGGCCTGGAATACGAAGGAATTGCTTCAGAGCCCTGGGGCAGGAGTTAATAGCAAAGGCCCTGTGTTAATAACTCTCATTCCTCCCCTCTGGCCTGAGCAAGGCATTAATATTTACTCAGGTGGGGCAAATCTGCTGCTGCCGTGACTGGACGTGACACCACTGAAAATGGGGGAGAAGACAGACTCTGAGCCACGATTTTTTTTCGGGACACCACTGCTTTTCATTGCCCACATGTGGGAAATTATGCAGCTGGATGATCTGCTGGAACGGCTGAGGGTTTTTTTTTGTCTGGGAGGCTCTGGGGAGGGGAGAAGGGAACTCACCGGTGGCCCCGGGGGTCCTGGGGGTCCCTTGGGGCCCAGCAGTCCTCGAGGTCCCTGTGGGGGGGAAAAACAGGGTTAGAATTCCCAGTGTTCCCCAAGCATGGATCAGGATGAGCAGCACGCTGGACACGGACACAGCAGGGCTGGGAAGGACCTTGCTGGTGCTGCAGCAGCTCCCCTGAGTTACCGACTGGAAGAGAAATCCTGTGGGCACAGATCCTTGAGTTAGAAAGCTAAATAATATAGGCACAGCCATTTATTCCTTGGATTGGAACGAATTCCCCCGCAACCAACTTTTCTTTATTAATTTAATCCTATTCCTGGATTACCCTGTAACTCACACAGGGATGCAAAACTCCTTGCAGCCAACTCATTCCAGCTGGGAAGTTATGAAGGGCGACCTGATAACACCAATGGATCATCCCCAAAATCTCTCCAGACGGAGCTTTTACCATGGACAATCCATGGAAAGGTTTCCAGCCTGCAGCATAAATGTACATTTTTAAAGGCATTAACAGGTCAGGACTTCTGCTCTCACGGTGTTTTCCTTCCATTCCTAGAATTTAACCTGGAACTGTCTTTGGAAAAATTTTGGTGGGACTGGAGCATCAGATCGAATAAGGAAAACACGGCAGGAGAATTTGTATTCCCGCAACGGGAATTTCTGCAGATCCCAGCCCAGCCCCTCCTGTGCCTGGAGCCTTCAGAGGGGTTTGGAGCGGAAGGAAAGGGATGGGATCTGTGAGCACTCACTGCGAGCTCAGCTTTTAATCCCAGGCCCTTCCTGAAATGAGGGGAACACTGGGAATTTGTATGGATGGAGCTCCTTCACTGCCGCGGAGGAAAATCGTTCTTGATTGATGGGCACTTTTATCTGTCTGCCCAAATATTGCACAGCCCCCTTTTTATGATGCAGAGCGGGCTGAGGAATTAAAATGAAATGTTACAGGGTGAAATGGAGACATTAATGAAATGTCTCATCTCGGAGGTCGTGGGGACGCTGATCCTGCAAAAAAAATTGCAGTTTCCAGCAAAACCTGGATGAATCCAAGGGTCTGTCCCAGCCACTGGAGTCCTCCTGGGATAAAGCCCTGCGTGAATCCCAGAGCAGAAGCTCCACTGGTGAGGGCAGCTGGAAGGAAATGGAGCAGGACGAAGGGAAACCCTTTTGGAAGTCTCACCATGGCTTCAGCCACATCTGGAGTGACCCTCTTTGGGCTGAGGGCAGAGAAGACAAACCCTCGGCTTTAGGGTGTGTATGTTCATAGCAAAACTCCCTGTAATGATGCTGAATCCTCTATCCTGGCCATCCCAGAGACTTCTACTCGTGCTGCTGAAATAAAAATAAACTTCCCTGCGTGTGTTATCCTCATTTGAGCTCCTCTTTTGTTGCCGTGTTACCTGAGCACATAAACGCTTTGGAGAAGTTAATAAGCCCTAAGTTATTGCTTGGACATGTGCTAAGGAGATAGCTGAGTTGATTAATCTTTCCCAGAAGTTAATCAGACATCTTGTCTATAGTTCAGTTCCAGTGAGTCTGTAAATGCCAACCCTTCCCTGTCTCCCATGAACTGCGTCCAACAATTCCCATCAATTAATCTCGGGCCACCACGCTGGGCCTGAGCACAGCCAAAGCACACATTTTGAACTAAATGATAGATAATGCTCTGTTCATAACAAAGGAGATGCATTTGGGCAGCCAACAAGTGCACCACGCGCAGAAATCTGCAGCCAGCCACAAGCAGGGTTTGCCAATAAGTGAGAAATACTCAGTGTTAGGGGGAAAAATGCTTTTTCAGAGTATTGAACTGACAACCCAACTGCTGGTTTGGGTTTGGGGTTTGTTTTTTTGGTTTTTTTTTTCAGTGGGATTCTCCGTGAAAGCATTTCTTTGTTGGTCCAAAGAATTTGTCCAACACCACTAAGATCTCCTTCAGCCTCACTGACACCAGGAACTCCCAGCTCCAGCTGCTCCGCAGCACGTGGGGTCCAAACAGTGACAAAGTGCAGATTTAGGAAGTTTTGTGCCCTGGGAGCAGAATATTGACCCCAGTGAGGTCAGATATAAAAGTTTCCTTGAGTTCAAGCCTGCCAGGGTTTCATCCTGAGGTTTACAAGGAGTCACTGACACTGCACAGGACAAAGTGTGTGGGAGCTGTGTGGTGAAGCTGCCACTGCCCTGAGATAAATCCCTTTTCTCGCTGGAATTTGCTACAAACACTCACAAAAACTGTATTTTCTATCTATTTACCACCCCTGATTTCAATCCCAAACCAGGGAGAAGAATACAGGCAGGGAAAATACGAGAATAATCTAAGCTAAGCTTTACATTTACAGCAACAACTTTTTTCTGAGCAAACAAAATCAATGGGAATTTTACTTCTTTCATTAAAAAAAAACCCCATGAAAACCCCAAACAAACAAAAGAACTCCCAGCTTTGTGAGAGGTGTCTTAGTGAAAATAAGCAAAGCAGAGTTGGCACAGCACAGACACCCTCAAACTGTTCATGTGGAGCTTCAAGAGGAGCTCAGTCTCTGCAGGATCTCAGGGAAAGCTTCTCCATGAGACCCTAAAAACACCTTTTCCCTACCAAATCCATGCCCCCAGCAGTGGGTGAGAAGCCAAAGGAAAGGGATACTCACAGGTTCTCCAGGGAGACCTCTGGGTCCAACTTCTCCATCATCTCCCTGGGCAGCAGCAGAGGCACGGGGAGAAGCAGCAAGAGACAGAAAAAACCCAGTTTTAATTCAGTCTCCTCACAGGGGTTTTGTCCTTTTTTAATAATATTCACACAGAAAAGCAGCTTCCCTGGAGGACTGACAGGGTTTCCATGCCTGAGGAAGACTTTGTAAACCTGAGGACTAAAACTGAGTTTACCGGGGATTAGAAAGGCCCTAAAAATACTTCAGAATTCCCACTGCTGTTTTGAAAGATGGATTTTTCCCCCCAGAAAAGGGATTGTAGACACAACTCAGGGCAGGTGAGACAACAAGCACAAGATTTAACACCAAACTGAACATCACGGCAGGATGGGAACGCGATTTGGCCAAATTAGAGCCCCTCAGATAAACCACGGGCAGCAAAGGGATAATTCTTCACCCCTCCTCTCCCATATCCTCCCGGATACCCCAAAACCCCAAAATTATCAAATGGGGCTTCCCCTGAGCTGCTTTTAAATCACCCCAAACCTGAGGCTCCCTCTTGGGAAATCAATCCCAGCCCTTGTAAACCTTCCTGCTCTGCTGATAAATCCATGCTCTTCTCCCCCGTTCTGCCCTCCCAGCTCCCTGCACACCTGGAATTGTTCCTTTTCCCCTTTGGGATTCAGAACCTGAATCTCTCCTGCCTCTCCTCCTTCCCCCTCCAGCCACGGCTTTGCTCTGTTCTACCTCAAAGCACTGTACAGCCACCACTAATTAAACTAATTCATGCTGCCCGGCCTGTGGTGAGGAAGGGGTGATTATCTGAGATTCACAGGGGAAACAAACAGCCCCAGGGTGGGAAGAAAACATCGTGGAAGGGGATTAGAGCCCGGGGAATCCACGCTGGCTCCTCGGGTTGAACCACGGGTTCAGCATTTCCAACCCTCCCCTTAAACCAGAGCTGTGATCAGTTAGTCTGGGCTTTGCTAAACACCTTCCATTATTGACTGCAGGAGAAGTGAACAGTTTAATCTCTGATTCCCGCCTCTGTCTGGAATTTCTGCTCCCCAAATCTCGCTGCGATGCTCTGGATTTCAGAAAATCAGAAGCGACAATTTACTTAACCAAAGGAGGAACGTTCTTCTCGTGCCATTTTTTTTTCTCTAAAAAAACCCCCAGTTTCCTGACCAGATCTTTAAAGCCAAATTCTTCTTTCCACTTCAACTTGCACCTCCTTGCCCTGCTTCCCTCCCGGGGAAGGCACAAGGACTGGCAGCTCCTGCCACGCCTCTGCCTGACACTGCATCTGCTTCTTGTTTCCAGGGGTTCCTCAGGAATTCCAAGGGCTGCTGAATCCACAGGCAGACTTACCCTCTCCCCATCCTCTCCAGGAGCCCCCGGGGGGCCGTGGGGGCCTGGCTCACCCTGTAAAAAAGGGCAGAAAACGCTTCAGAGAAGGTGCAAACCCTCTGGCAGTGGAAACCACCAGGGAATGGTGATGAACCAAGGCACGATTTGATTTTTTTTTCTGTGCTGGAGGTCCCTGTGCCCTCACGGCTGCTTCTCTCTCTCTGCTCCAGGAAGGGGAGGGACACCCAGCCTGCCAAAACAACCACCTTCTCCCATTTCCCCCCCCATTTTTTAATTATAAAGCAAAGAGATTGAACCCATTGTCATTTCGGGCAGTTTCCACCCCCAACTGCACCATCTAACAGCAGGTTTTGCCTCTTGCTTTGTTGTTCTAGGCTGCATTGTATTAAGGTAATTTTTTCCTCCCCATTTCCAATTTGGAGCAGTCCCAGGAGGATCTTGCAGAGGGATCTTGCAGCTCCCTGGGATGTGGATGCTGGGAGGGTGCTGGGACATCCCACACACCCTTAGGGACGCTCATCCTCTCCTCGTGGCACCACTGTGCCCACCCCAGTCCCTCCCAGCCACCTCCTCCTTCCAAGGTTTCATCCCAGCCAGAAGAAAAGTGGGAGTAAACTCACCCTGTTTCCCTTCTCACCAGGCAAACCAGCCAAGCCATCAAACCCTCGGTCTCCCTGCAAGCAAAACCAGTTTAGAACACATTTCCAGCTGTATTTGAACCCCCTTCCCGTTTGTTTCCTTTCTGTGTCAAGGAGGGATCGATTTTCTCCCTCAGACATTCACCTTCCATCAGACCAGGGATGATGTCAAAGTTATGGATTAAAAAAAGGAAAAAAAAAAAACAACCAAAAACACCTCAAAGTCATTTGGAGTTAAACTCTTCCCTCTTCCCCCAGTTTTCAATGCTTTTCCATGTGGATTTCAGAGGTTCTCTGGGTGGCTTTTTCATCTCCCTTCTAGGCAGGTTCTCCTAATCCAATTATTTATTCCGTTGTAATTCCGTGGAATTACAGACTGCAACGGGCAAACTGTGGTAACCCCACCCCTGCCAACAGGCTCCCTGAGCTTTCCCACCATCCCATACATCCTTTTTAACCCTCAGAGGAAAGAAATAGACATAAATAAATTCTGGACAGCATCTCAATGAAACTAGGACAGGAGGGAGCTGTTTCCTAAATAACTCGGCTCCTTGGAGAAGAGAGAGGACACGAGGGGTTTGCAAATCCTGGGTGACTCCCAGTGCCCAGGGAGGGGCAGGGAGCAAAGCCCAGGAGTTAGAAAAGCCCCTTTTTCCCTGTAAAGGGGTGATCCACGTGCGTTTGGAATCACCGAAACAGCACCAGCTCCTCCCTTGCACAGCTCTTTTATCTCTCAGGGACTCGAGCACCACCGGGGTCAGCTCCAGCCCTCTGCCTCTGGCAGGTCCTAGAGCATCTCCCTGCCTGTGCTCACAGCAAATTCCCTCCTCCTGCCCAGCACCGCTGCTTTTTCCATCCCCTCGTTCCCCGGCAGCCCCTCCTCGGAGGGCACACGCTCATTAAAGCTGGGTAAATGATTTGTGGTCTCCTGTCTCTGCATGAAACCCCCACCCCCATCCACTGCAGCCCTAAGTATCTACATAATAAAGTTCTTAAACCTTCTAAGGCACCATTCCCTGGGCAAGCTTTCCCTGCATTCCATTTCCAACGGAGCAGCTTCTTTGCTGCTTGGTAATTCCAGGAGATCGCAGCAGATTGAAGGGATTTTGTCTCCAGTAAAAAAAAATAAAATGGGGGGGATTTAAATTCCTCACCACACCTCCTCCATTTCCTCACCCGGTTAATAGGTGGGTTCTTGGTGGTTCTGTTCCAGAGCCTTTCCAGCCACTTGTTCATGTTTGGTTTTGGTAATTGGGATTCTAAAGTATTTGTTCTACAACTGCAGCGTATTTCATCCAGCAGTGAAAAAAAGTGGTGTTAAAAAAACAGGAAAAGAAAAGAAAA
>VYZQ01054343.1:26913-47066 GCA_013400655.1 Mystacornis crossleyi | reverse complement strand
TTTCTAATGTCCAATCTGCACTTCTCCTGATGCAGATTTGGATGCAAGCAAAGCTAAGACTACACCATAAGGAGTAATAGAGTACCTGCCACCATCCATTTCTCAGCTGAGTCAATCATGCAAGTGCAATCAACAAGATTAATTTAAATTATGGATTAACTGGCCTCAGTTCACCTGTGGCAGATTAGCAAGCAGTCAAATGACTTCTTTTTGGTAGAAAAGCTGCCTCCAGTAGGTCGGCAAAAATTTTTTCAAAAAGTAACAAAACGTAAGAGCTATGGACCAGATTTTCAGTGCTGGAGAGCTGAACCTATTTCTAGCCCAGCCGCACAAGGGACCAGGCAGATGCAGCTTAAATAAGAAACCTAACCAAGATGTTTGAGGGGGAGGTGCAGACCTGAAGTGTATGGAACCTAAAACCACACAGATGCAGGAGACATGCAGTGCGAAGATGTAAGTACAGACAAGCTGTCTGAAGGGAGTCCGTGGCAGATGTGAATGGCACCAGGGAATTCTTATTTTGTTTCATCCCTGAACATTCAGTTGACAGATTTCTGCACAGCCAGAAGGATCCCCATGTTCTTAGCAAGTCTTCAGTTGCTCAGAAGGTTGGGATTCTTTAGTTATAAAATACAGCTTTAATGACTGTAGGACAAGGGACCTAAACAAAGAAACAAGGAACCACCATCTGATTGCAGAGAAACAAGACTAAACAATTTACAGAAAGCCAAACCAGTTCACAGCACAGTGTCTCATTCTCTTTCAGTGGCCAGTGTTTTCCATTCTCTGTGCAAACAGGAGGACACAGCGGAGGCACTCTTGTGAACTGCTATTAGAAGCAATTGGCCAACTCCAAAGGACTTAAAAAGTCAGCCCTCTTCTCCCCCCACCTCACTCCCCTTGTTGTAAAAACTACTTGGACTGGCTTTAGCTCCTGTTTTGCTGTGGTTTTAAAAGAGCTCAAAAGCCTGATTGACAAACCTTGCCAAGCAAGGGCAGAAAAAGTACAGTTGCCTCTTGTCACCAGCTATACAGATGAAAATATTCCCCACGCCGACTTTAATGCCCAGTAGCAATATCCCAGTGGCTGAAGCCACTCAAGCAGACCAAAAATGCATCACAGGCAGCAGTCTGAAACATTCAATGCTCATGTCATGGTTTTCTCCATCTGCACCCTCTTTCCTCTCTGCACACTGTGCTTCATGACGACTGGACAGATTATATAAAAGCTCATGCCTAGTCTGTCAAATGATTTCTCATCAAGTCTCAGCAGGAGCTAATTGAAGATTAAACTAATCATTCCTTGAGGCCTCTTCTGGAGTGTTTTATCACTTTTTGCGAATCCATTAAGGAGAACTTCAGTGAAGTGCTGATCTGGTAGGACCACTGAACACGGAAGCTGGAGTGACTGAACCACCCAACACACATGTGAGAAACAAGGACTTCAGACATTCAGTATAAACGAGACAAGACAAACCTTTATCCATTTCTCCTGGCTGCCGAGCAAAATGGCAACAAGTGTTTTCCAAAATATCATCCTGCCTTCCTGAAAATAAAGGAGCAAGTCTGACAAGAGCTGCTTGATGTCACACGAAATATTCCCGTGGAATTCTCTGATCTTCTCCGCCTCCTGAAATCTGGAGAATACCACAAGCAGCCACCAGTTACCAGCCACTGTAACTTGTGTTGATCCCTGCTGTAACCTGCTTCCACAATAGCCAAATTCTTTCATCGACTGATCTGTAGCTTCATCCCTGACCTCTGATCCGGCCAGTGCCTCTCTGGGTATTGTACACAGCTATCAGATAACAGCAATTGACATCCAGGCTTCCTCCAGCCTCGGGGTAAAAGCCATAACCACTGGGGCATGGCAGACCCCCAGATGAAAAAATTAATGTATTTTTTCTGCGGTGCCTTGCAGGGTTAAAGGAGTCATTTAACCAGAGATGAAAGCTGAAAGAAGGGTCCAAAAAGCTTTTTTTGTTTTGAAGCAACAGAAAACACCCCCTGGAATGGCAGAACCAGATGCTCCACTCAGTAATAAAATGCATGGCCCCAAAAGCAGGATTAGACTCACACTTACTAGTGTTTGGTTTGAAAGAAATACACATTTTTCAAGCCTCTTCTACTGTAAAAGCAGAAGAGAACCCTGAATATTGGACACCATAACTATCAGGATTATTTTGAGAGTATTTTATACATCTCATTACTGTAAATGTTTTAGAAACATTACTGTGCTATATTCTACTCTGCCTCCCTATGTTATTTTTATCTTACAAATGAGAGCTCCTTAGGGCAGGCCTCACATACAAGTTCCCATCTAAGCATTTAAAATACTACAGGTGGTGTGAGTTACCAGTCAAAGTTGCTGGAATCACTCTCACTTTTAAGATAATTTAGATGCCTCTCAATACTTTCGATGTGCAAAAATATGGAAAAGCAAGATCAGCTTTGGTTCAGATTAATAACAGAATATGATTGCAGTGCACTCAAAAATGGTAAAAAAAAAAAATCAACTCTCTTTCATTCCCAATTGCTCAATTCAGTATGAAACCACAATAAAACTGTAAGCAAATCTTGTAAGGTTTTCATTTACACTTGACAGAGAGCCAACATCTGTGTTGCTATTTCTTTATACACACACATATAAATACACACAGTTTTTATATTTTTATATATATACACATGCACATTATTTTACCTGGTTGCTTTCTAACAGTAACTATTCTAACGTAAGTCTTGGAAGAGGAGAAGAAAGAACAGCTGAAGCAAGACCAGGCCATAGCCTCACCGTAGAGCCCAGGGAAAGGTCTCTACATGCACATTAAACCTCACAGAGTGGAAGAGCATTGTATTTTCCCTCAAAAATCAGACATGCTTCGCATGTCCTTACAGACTGCACCATCTCAGGACAAAACCAAGACTCCTAAAAATCAAAACTGTACCTGGATGCCACAAATTGTTTTTCATTGTTCTGTAGTGTTACATAAGAATCACCAAAAAAAAAAAAAAAAAAGAAATTACTTTGTCTGTCTTTAAAGCAATATTTTCATCAGGGAATTCTGCAGGTAAAAGCCTGGGGAAGTGGTTAAGTCCAGTATGGACCTGCAAGAAGGCATGTCCCCCATGAGGCACAAAAAGTTGCTGGATTCTTAAGATCATGAAAAAGAAATATTAAAAGTCAACACATATTAAAATACACCCCTCCAGCCTACTGGCTAAAATATCACAAATGGTCCATCCACAGAGTAACCTCAGAGCCAGTGCATCAGAAGGAATCAAATGGTTCAAGGACAAAGCACCAACCAGTCAAACCCTGTGAAAACCCAGGTCAGTGATCATCACAGAGAGCAGGTGTCACATCAGGGGCTGCTCTGCCCAGGAGGTACCAACCTGTGAAGTGACTCCCTACAAGGGGCTCAAATAGTGACCAGTTTGGCCTCCTCTGGCGGAAGAGAAGACAACGCAGCACCTTCTACACACTCAGAAGTTGCAGCCCGGAACCACTCGGCTCCATTCCCTTCCCCAATTTTTCAAAGGAGCAGAAGGAAAACACAGGCTCAACGCACAAACCTGCAGTTTTATACCTGTAAGAGTTTTATGGTGTGGGAGAAAAGCTTCAGTACCTGCTGTCCTAGGAACAGAAGATCCTCCATGAGCCTTAAAGTCAACGCAGGACTCCTCACAGCAGATCACCGACCCAGAGCAGAACTTCGCATCTGGGAAGAGAGAGTTTGGCAGGACAAGGCACCGTGTGGGGAGGGGAGTGGGGAGACATTTCCTACCAACCCAGGAGGAACGTCACCCCGGCTCTGCCAGGGGTATCTTGAAAGGGTCTAGTGAGGTGGGTTTTGTTTAGTTTTCAAACTCTAGCCTTTCAAACTGCACCAACAAATGCCTTCCCCGTGCTACACAGTCCATCATAAATAACCTGAATCGGCCCGTAAGCCTTCAACAACCTCACTCCTGTGTGCTGAAAGCTGCTCACTTCAAGCCTAAAGACTATGACAGACATTCTCATCTGCACATCTTACCACTGCCAGCAAAAGGTGTCTCTTTAAAAGACATTCCAGTCTCAGCCAGGGCACCAGCAGGTGCGACTTTTCCCAGCTTTTCTCATCTGCCCAACTTCTCCATTAGCTTGTTAACACTCAGTGCTCAGCCTGCTGTCCTTCAGCAGCTGTCCTTCCTTTCTTTAACATATGGTGGGTCCTGAAGGTAGTGTTATCTCTGTTTTGCACAAGGAGAAGGCAGAGACAAGCAAAGGGGAAGATTTCTAAAGCTTCTAAATGACTGTGAAACGGAAGTAATTTTCAAAAGAGAATTGGACACTCCAGCGCTGAAGTTAACCTTGCACGTCCTTCAGTCATATCTCACTGTGAAATGCCCTCAATTCACTTCAGGCAAGGTCCTCAAAGCCACAAAGGGACCTGAAGAGTATCACAACAGGAAATTCCAAGTCTAAAATGCAGCACTAAATGAGCCATGACTTCTCCCCTCCTCCAACCTAACAGTCCACAGGAACCAAATATTTCACCAAAAGAAGGTATTTGGGTACCTCAAGTTTTCTTTCCTCCGTGCTGAGATCCAAACATTGTGGCCAGGCTGAACCTCTCAGCACTGATGCTGTGAAGCCCCCTCAGGGATGGGGAGGTGTGGGCACGGCCAGCGCTCCTCAGCTGGCTCTGGTGCCAGTGTGAGGGAGCAGCCACCCTGAGTTCCATTTAAAGACGTGGCTGGAGGAAGAGGGTGTGGCTGGGGTGGCACTCACTGCCAGGGCAGGGTGGTTGCAACCTCTCCCAGTGGAGAGCGGCACTGGGTTTGGACTCTGCCTCCAGGGCTGGTTTTGATTTTTATCCAGAGATGTTTTAATGCAAATTACATAGTAAGCAGCCTTGGGAATGCCGCCAGATCCTGCTCCCCACCTCCCTTTAGGTAGGCAGCAGTCAGGCTCCCACTTGCTTCTCCTCTCCGGCTCTGCGAATCCTTCTCTGCACCGTGGCACGACTTCAATAGGAAGGGCTGAGAGGTTGCCTACAGCCTGGGAAGGGACAGGTGGATTTGAATATCCCTTGGGAGAAGAAGGACCCAAACCCAAGTTCGACCACTTCTGAGATGAGTATTAAAACCATTAAGTTATTATATGAAAACCACCACACCAATCATTTGTATCTTAAGCAGCAAGTGCAAGACTGTGAGCTGAGACCTCAGCAACAGGGGCAGGTTTGACTCACCTGGCCGGGTTTGGAGCTTGCAGGGTGTGGGAGCAGCTCGTGGGATGCAGTGTGAGAAGCTGGCATGGGGATACAGGCGGGAAAAGGGTCTCCAGGAGTCTGAGCAGATACCAAGGAAAGGACTGCAGGGGGAACCAGATCCTGCAAGCAACTCCTCTTGAAATCACCAGATACACATCTGTTCCCACCATTTGAAGTCCTAACCCTCCTTTACGGTTAAAATGTCAAACTAAAATCTCTCTTATCACCACCAAAGTGCTTTTACCTTGAATTTTTAAGCATTTGTTTAAGCTGAGGTTTAAAAGAGTCTGGGCTCCTTGACTGCTGAGCCGATCATAAAACTCTCTGGAGTACAATAGGCTACAGAAAGTTTCTGTAGTTTTCCCAATGATTGCATGCCTTGTTTGCTTCCTGCACCTTCTTCATCCTCAAACTAAAAGAGCTTAACTGCAAAAGTTTAACTAAAGGCATTTCTTAAAGGAATTTTTAGAGTAGCTGTTAGCCAATGTGTTTTTATCACAACCCAACACAATAAAGTATCAGCTAGCTCTACTTTTTTTTTTGTTTGGAAAAAGGCTTTAATTAAAGAGCAAGTCTACACATGTGGTTTTAAATACCGTGAGCCTGATTTTCTTCAAATTCGTTGTTTCTTCCAATTCTTTAAATATGCATTTGAAAGAAGGGCAGGCAGCACTATTTGCTACTACTATTTCAAATAAGTGTTTTGAGAAAACAAATAGATTTTACTCTCACAGAAACAGACTAACCACAAAAATAGGAGGCATGAGGTAGAAAAGTGGCATTTTTTGACAAAACAGAGGAGGTATCTCTCTAAATAGGGACAGACAAATAGACTGAGTAAATGGAAATATTTGTAATTAATTTTAGGTATTTAGCAAGATAATCTTGTAGGTATATGTGTGCAAGACCTCCAGAATTTGTTTCAGGCCTATTCAGAAATAAAATCTGGCACAAGATTTTGATTTAAATTTCAGACTCATCTTGGTGACACAGTCATTAGTTTATCCAGCTGCATTAAAAGTGAACACCAAGTGCCCTAAACTTCCTCCCACAGAATAAGAAAGTGAGAGGTAAAATTCTCTGTCATTCCATACTGATGATTTTTAGACAGAATTTCCCACTCACCTTAGCAAGGTGATAATTAAAAAATCTCTGCCAAGGAACACAACCTCCTCACCGGACCCCCGCAGCTCTGAACACACCTGCTGCTGGAATTTGGTATCCTGGATCTAGAGCATCACAAAGTGTTAGGGAGACTTGTGTTAGGAAAAAGTACACCGTTGCACAGAGATTAAATTCCTTGGAGTTCCTTTTTTTTCTATTCTAAGGAAAAAGAAGAGAGAATCCTGTATTTTGTTAAGTCTGAACATAAGGACACAAACAGCTCGAGCACCTGATGGCTACAGAAGAAATACCACACAGCTGTGTCTCCATGGACTTGCTACAGCTGTTTTTTTTTCAGCATTTACAGTGGTGTGGGAGCATTACAAATTTTAATATTGGTTTTGTCGTTTGGAGAGCAATGCCAGCCAATCCTCCTTGCACTACCACATTGTTTAATTAAATATCCAAAAATTAATTATACCACATGCCAATACAGAGTGCAGTCTTACCAGCCCTAAATCAGGGTCAGGTTTTCTGCTTTTCTAACTAGTACCCTCTCTAAATATGCTCAACTTGAATGAGCTGTACCCTCTGCCTGTTGAGGAGGATTTCCCACGAGCATTTCGCAGGATGGATCCACGCCCCACAGGGGATATCTGAGCTCAGGGTTTTGGGTTTTTTTTCCCCCACAGAACTCCAAGGTGCAGATCAGAGCTTGCCTGATAGCCACAGCAGTTGCTGTATCATCTGTCAATGTGCGCTCTGCACCACAAAGAAGGAGAATCCAGACTGCAGGAAAACCTGCTGCACACACCCCATCACCTTCCTCTGAATCCTGCTATGAGGAAAGTGTGCCACTGTGCCACACTCCAGCATGGGCTGCCACCCAAAGCCGCGCCTGGTACCACCACCGTCCCCTTACTCAGAGGCAAGCAAGCTCTCATTGCCCCGTATCCTTCCTCCTCTTTCACAGCTCAGTCAGGACTTTTCCCCCGTGGCACTGGAGCTCAGCATTGATTTAACTCCCTGCCATTTGGCGGTGTTGGTTTTCGCAGACCGATCACCATCATTCTCCAAAACAAACAAGGCAGCAAAGATCACGTGAGGAAAATCCTACACTCCCACACAGCACTGTGGAGCTCTCCTACAGCTCTCACTAGCCTGTCCTTCATGCCAGCCTACAACATCTTCAAACCCTTGAGCCCCAGCTCCTGGGCTTCTCACCTTCTTGGTGAGAGGGACATTCACTGCAGAGCTTCATCAATGACACAGTCACTTCTGTGGTTGCAAAATACAGCCAAAATCTGGAAAAAATATCCCCTCTAGTTCACAGTTCTGTCTAGGTCAGTCACCAAAGATGTTCCACATAAGCTGGAGATGGGGTGTTGGTGCAACACTCAGTAGCCCTAAGAAGCAGAAACTCCCAATTAATGCTAAAAAAAGACAGTTTCTAGTCAGATTTAAGCTATGTCCTTAGAAAGAAAGGGTGGAATATCAGGAGATTGGTCTGGCCTCTGAAATATGTGCATCAAATTTTAAACATTATTTGATTTGATCCAAATGGATGCCTTTTCTGGGCCTGGCACTACCCAATATACACCTGCGTGCTTCAAAGAAGCAGCACCAGAGTTGAAAATGTGTTTCCCATGGACCAGGGCTGTACCTCACCTTTTCTCTTCTGACATATTCCCAGTCTCACAGTCAGAGGCTGCCCATAGCCTTCCCAGTTCCCCTGACTCCCAGAGAACAGTCTGTAGGATGTATTGTGGTAGTATAGATGTAAAATGGTTATGTGGATCACTGAAGACTTCTTCCACTGACTTGTGATGCATTTCAAGAACTTTACAAGCAAGAAAATATCATGCATCAAGCAATGAAAATTAAGGACTTTTTTTTCCTACGTAGATTATATAAAATATTTTGGCCCACTTAAAAGAGACATCCTCAATTAAAATTGTATCTGGCTACAATGAGGTAGTGGTTTTGTTATTACTGATTCATTGTTGCACAGACTTGATTTTTACTATGGAAAAATGGGGGTTCACTGGTATGGAATTTTTTCTCAAATAAAGTAAGGAAAATTGATACAGCAAAAGGGAACTGGAGCTACATGGGGGGTTTTGTCAGCCTAATAATTCTGCAGCAGAAACAACCATGAACTCTTCTCTCCCAGTGATTATCTCATAACCCTCTCTCTGAACAGGATGAGCAAAAAATTCCTCTGCACCTTCCTTCCTTTAATGAGAACTATGGGAAACAGCAGAGACATCAGACACTCTGCATGCTAACCTCTCCCCATATGTCCCACAGATGCCAAAACTCAAAAATTTCCCTTCCCTGATGTCAAAATAAATATAAAAAAGGATTTTCACAAACATAAAAGAGACAGGGAAGGGGAAAGTGGGCAGCTTTTCAGTGGATATGATAGATAATTCAGATGCGACCCAAAAAAATAGTTTTAGAATCTAGCTCAGTTTTCAGGATGAATGACACTGCTGAACACGGGGGGAATGCACAATAGGTCGTGTAACAAGAGTAGGACAGCTGTCTACTGACATGTAGGCAGAGCTGAACAAGCTTTATGCATTCAGGGACCAGACAGTTCTCTGGCAGCGTTTGAGAAACACAGGAAACACACGAAAAAGCTGTGTGCCGTGGTGCAGCAGGAGTAGAGTCTGGACACGGTGATCCCAGGGGTCCTTTCCAACCTGTGTATAAATCCCTTGGCAGAGAAACCCTTCTGTGCTTATGACCATTCTTGCAGCTTTCATGTGTCCTGTTCCTACTTCTCCTGTATTCAAGACAGTTATCGCACTGTGAAACGCTTGGGCACGTTGTGGATTTACACACAAGCCTGCTTTTGGTTTTATTTTAGGTCTTCTTTAAAGTCTTTTACATCCTGTTTTTCATCCTGATCACTCCTAAGGACTGAGCTGATACCTTCCAAGAACTACTCACAGTGACATCAAGATACTTTCCTGAATGGTGTTATCTCTGTGGATGCATATGTATGGTTCTTTTCCCTTTCTGCATTACTTTGCAGAAGTCTAGATTAGGTGAGAAAATGGAGAATATTCACAGTTTTAATTTTACCCTACCTTGAAAGTATCTTACTGGTGAGTTTGTCAGCTCTCCTTTTTTTCTTAGAGCTTTAGTAGGTAATTTAACAATAGAGAAACCAACAGAAATTCTTGCCACCTGATGATGTCCTGCAATTGGAAAAAAGGATAACTCAATCCCCACCCTCTGTTTTGTTATCTTTAACTAATTAGAACCATAACCAGTTCAAAACTACAGGAGCACATTCCCTTTTATTTCTTGACTGTTTAGGGGGTTGGATGATTATTGGTAAGGGGCCTTGGAAGTCCAGCTATGCCTCATCAGCTGAATTGCCTCCACGCAAGGGCTGCTGAGCTTCCAAGTACACAGATCTGTGACAGCTTCCTTCAATAAAATTCATTTCTACATTTACCCAATATGTCATATTTACAAGTCTTCATTGTATTTTCCATAAATTTGACCAAGGCAGGCTCGATTTACCAGTGTGCACAGCCCTTTAAACATCAGTTTCATTTGCCACCTTCACTTGCCTTATCAATTATTTAGTTCATCTCAAAGGAAACCATTAATTTAAGAACTCCACATTTGGGACTCTTGGGTGGCTACCATGGCTACCACCTATTTTTATCAATAGTATTACGCATTTATCCAATTGTTCTAAACCTGTTCTGCTGACACTTCAGTTTAAAACACACTTTTAGATGCTTTCAGATACCAAAATACTCCAGAAAAGAGAGCTCCCTGAGATGTTTTATAATGAACAGCAAAGCAAAGATTTATTTAGCCTTGCTGTAACAGCCCTGTGTACTTTGAATGTTCTTATTACACTGCAATTGCCTATCAAGCCTGCTGATGGACAGGCTCCCTACCCTTCACGTGTTTGAAGGGGTTTTCTCATTGTTTATATGAGTTTAGCAAGTTGCTCCTCAAAATTGATTTTACCTGCCTTGTTTAACTTGCTTTATTTAACTTGCCTGTATGCTCTTTTCTATTTTCTCAGTTCAAACACAACCTCCACTTTCTGAAAGATGTCTTTTTACTTCTGACATCATTCTGTTCTTCTGCTGAACAACACCAGCTTTCCACAGAGTCCTCCTCATTCCTTTGATAGAAGAGGATACATGCTTATTTGAGCTCATATTATAAAGTATTCTCACAGCTGCCTGTTCTCTGCAAATATCCTACCCTTTTAGCTGCTCCTTTGAACAAAAAAATTAATAGAATCATTAATATATTTATCTATTCCACCTCTTCAAAATCGTGTTGTTTGCGCGTTTGTTGTCCTGCACAGGGACAAGAGAACTGAGTTTGTCATGGTCATTGCACATTGCTCTTGGGTTAAAATCAGTGTTGTCTTCCCGGTTACATTAAATCACAGAATCACAGAAAAATTTTTTGTTTCACACCCCTGCATTGCTTTCTCTGTTGCCTCTCCCGTCAAGGTCTTTCTCCTTTTCTGATCCTCAGTTCAGTGTCTTTGGTATTTCTCCATTTACCTCCGCAGAGAAAGGCCCTTTCTTCCCTTGTACTTCACCCATCTCTCTGGATAAGAAGTGTCTCAAACAAATACCAGTCTCTCCTCCAAATTAAATCACTCCACTTGCCAAGGCAAGGGTAGCCCATATTTCCAAAACAGAGTCCTCGTATTTTCTCAGCCAGCATTTTGATGGAGAATTTTCTAGGCAGTTTCATGACCATGTGTCAGTCATCACTGTGCAATGATACCGAACACAAACACAGTCAACATCAATATCAACACTGCCACCTCCATGCCTCCCTGAGACAAGAAATGTATTCCTCTAGCCTTTTTTTCCTTTGTTTCCCACAAGAGAACTGAAGTTCCCTGGAAGGGCAGTTTCTTCACACCTCCAGGGTAGTTTGGCTGACAAGCCTAAGAAGATTAGCTTCTGTAATGTTTTCTGAAAACCACTGTAAGGAGGATCACTGACACGAATGACTGATTTTCATCCAGGAGATTCTAGCATTGTTCCACTATCTCATGCATTTATTAGGATTTCATTTCCTTCTGGAGCCTCAAGGGAAATTTCATAATCAGCACACCTGGTATGTATAGTATAAATAATTAAGGGGATACCCTCTCTAATGATCTATGCAGAAAGGCTGTTCTGCTGTAAGACACGGCCTGGATCACAGACGTGTTAGAAAAAAGAACTAGGATTATAAGATCCTTTCCATTTTCAGACTCAGAAAACCTCATGAACATTTACTGAACCAAATGGAGTCAAGGTAGAGGGACCTGCTCAATCAGTATGTTTATGAGTTGTTTCAACATTACTCTTTCTATGCTGTCAGCATAAATAGTATTGTGCCACCATTTATCTATCCCACAATTTAATTTATTGCTTGCCTTAAGAAAAAAGATCACGACACCAATTTAGCTTATAATCACATCAAGAAAAAGACTTTATGTGACAAATTTGGCAATAATCCAGCCCTGCATAAACTGGTTTGATCACAAGAATACTTAGGGCAAACCATGTTAAAGAGGACAGAGATCATGAGACACCCTCCACACTTGGCTTTATCTGTTCAGCAATTTGCAAGGGCAGTAGTTGTTACGGCCCCAGCTCTGGTGGTCTTTCGTGGTTTTCTCCCCAGAAAATAAGAGCATTAAAGTCCTCACCAAGTGGACATTATAAGAAGAAGGAATTACTTTATTATCACAGAAGGATAAAATATGCAGGACATACAAATTCATGTCTGGCAGCTCACACGAACATGTTGATAGCACCTGCACAGTTTTGGTCTGAAAGGGTTCTTTTGACTGGTTTAGGGTTTTTTTTGCCTGAAAGTGAAGCCCCTCAGTAGCTGGACATAGATTGTGAACCTAAAAACTTACACTTAAGTGCTTTGTGCCTTTCTCTGCTTTACCAAAAGAACCCTTTGTTCTGAATTCTTCTTTCTGCTTCCTTTGATCAATCCCTTGTCTTAATCTGTGTTTATTACTTACTCTACAGACCCCTCAGTGGAAATATTTTTTTTCTTTCCCTAAACCCAAATATAAGTTTTACTTTAAAGCTTCTAAAAGAAGTTTTATCATATTATGTGGTTCGCTTTATGGTCCATCTGTAACTGAAGTACAGCACAGTAAATGACATATTTGTGATTTGGAATCCAGTTTTGCAGATAACAGAGGTTAAGCAGCTCATTTAAATATGCCTCTTTGATACATAACTGAAATAGATTCAAACACTGAGATTTGCTCACGATCATTACTCTCACTTTCCAACACACTAATTGGATAGACGAAGGCAAATCAAAAAAGTCAGCTTCTCATCAAGGACTGTGTTCTAAATTCTGATTTTTTTTTACAACTGAAAAAATGCTAATGAATCATTTGTGGCCAGAATATTAGACCTGATATGAACAGCACCAGACATGCAACATTGTGTAAACATGCTCTCAACCCTTTCAACTTGCCCAGTTACCTCAGGTCCAGCTAAAGCCCTTACCAGTCTTTCTAAAGCAGATTTGAAAGACCTATGAGTAATTAAATCTATTGCTATTAGTGTGAGTAGGCCATACTTAAATTAAATTATTAATGTGTTATGAACCATAAGCATGTTCATTACCAGAATTTCTCTCTTTCTAAAATATAATTGGATACTATAATTGGACTGATGGGGCACATCCTTACACCTGCATGTTGCTTCAGGAGGACTCTGCTTGGGTGCAAGGGTCCTCTAGAACCTGCAATTACAGCATGATAAAGCATCGCAGGATTGCAGTCATTCTGCCAAGGCAAATAAAGACTCATCTTTATCTTCTAACTTTGTCTTGGTAACACTGATACCTTACCCCTCATTTAGAAAAAGAGAAGGAAGGAGTTACCAAGGTAGAAAGATTCAGGCACTCCATGATAAAATTCAGTATTTGGTTTCAGTGCAGGCCTCTTCTTATCCTACACAGAGCAGCAGGATGCACAGGATGTGTTAAACCCATTTCAGAAGGCTCAGCAAAAAGCAGATTTCAGTTTAGGAAGCGGTAACAGGTGGGCTCTGGGCATGTCTGGAGTGAAAAGGCCACCAGTAAATCATGAGCTGAGCAATATTTTCCCCCTCTGAGAAGTAAATACATGGTTTGAAAAGGCACAGAACAGATTTACTTCCACAGAACAAGCACATGACAGCTTCAGGTGCTCTGTGAAACTCAAGACTCACCTTTTTCCTCTGCATGCTCCACGCTGCTCTAGTGGCATCCCACTCCCCCGCCCCTGCTCCCCTCAGCCCAGTTCCCCTGGTCTGCAGGGGCACCGCTGTTGGAGCCCACTGACACCACTGTGCTGAAAGTCCTCCCAAGCCGTAGGGACTAAGGGGTTAATCCAGCTCGCAGGCGTACATTAACCCATGCTAAGAGCATTCCACAGAAATACCATCCTGAGCCAGCAGCCCAGAAGGAATGGCCAACCTGACACACTCTGTGTCCGGGCAACAGACAAATACACAGGGCTTTTGAGATCAGCAGCAATAGGGTACTTTGTGGGGCACCAGGAACCCTTGGAAACCTATAGACATGAAAAATTAGCCTCATATGGACAGCTGCATGGAAAAAAAGCCCTGGAAAGCCATTTATGCAACATTAGCTGTGAAAGTTGTACTTTGCTTTAAGCAGACTCCTTTCAAGTTCTACCACGTGTTTAAAAGGCAAAATATTTCCTCATTCATTTTAAAAGCTGTGGCTCTGTCCCCCCTTCTCTTTGCATAACATGTGGTAAAGACCCAGACTTACAGCAGAATAAAGAACCTGTAGCTGTAAGTATCCAGATATTGATCGCTATCAGGCTATATAAACCAGAGCTTTAGCAGTCTCTCAGGAGTTTGCTGTAAAAGCAATTGGAACTGCAATTAACAACAGCACATCTTAGGATAGGGAGAGACTTCTAACTAGAAGCTAATTAGGAGGGCAAACACTGAAGCTTGTTAGCTGAGATGCTAATGAGAATTATACTTGAGTGGCAGCAGACTAGCTATTCAGAGTTAATTAGAAACCTCAGCTGATAGTATATTGCTCTTAAGAGCTTTCAAAACAAACAACTGGAAAAACTGTCCTGCAGCTAAGGATCCAGCATGCCGTGTTGAGTAATTCATGGGCACAGGGAACAGCCAGAAGATTACACTCAGGCATCAGGGTAATTTAACAGCATGTGGAAAAGGTAGAGGAGGTTTTTAAGAGGTGCATGCTCTCCTGGATTTTCAAAGGATCTGTTCATCTGTGGGTGGCAACCCTGATGCTGCATTACACAGTGCTGGTGAAAACAGCATCCAGTTGCACCAGCAGGTGAGCAGGGGAGCTGCCACACACCCGAAGTATCCTCACCAGTCTTGTGCAGAAGTGGGACAAGGACCTGGGCTGGCTCAACAGTCCCTGGCAGCTTCTTTATCCCATCCCCAGCCTCTCCCACCCCAGCTCTCAGCTCTCATCCTGGAAAGCTGCTGCTGGGAGCCGTACCAGGTGAAGCTGCAGCTGTGTGCAAGTTGCTTGCACCATGCCTTTGCCTTCCTGGGGCACGGGAGGGCTTTACTCTCCCCCTCTCTTTGTGCAGTGAGGGGGTAAAGAGTAAATCAGGGCACTTAGAGGGGAAAAACCTGTTAAATGTAACATGGCTGCAATGGGGATGGTGAAGTGTGGCCTTACCTGGGCTGAGTTGCATGGCTGATTCCTGCTCTGAGCAGAGCCAGGGAGGCTAAGCAAAGGGGCTGCGTGTTTAAATGTTTCCTCTCTGCCTGATTGGAAGCGCAAGAGCCAGTCAGGGGCAGGGGAGAGGCTGGTAAACTCAAAGTAGGCTGCTTGTTTCAGGAAAAGGTTGGATACTGGAGAACCTCCACACTGCGCTCATGAAAACACATGAAAACGTTCAGTCTCGCGGGGGAGAGAAATGCTCCAGAACAATCAGGGGATTTTCAGTTTTGCAGAGGCCCTGTTTGCATTAAAACTTGCAGCAATTTAAGCAAAACCTGGTTTTAATTCTATTTATTGAAACCAATTGTAAACCCATGTGGATACTCTTAAGCAGATTCAGCTTTCCAAAAGAAAAAACACTGCAAAGCAGATTTCAATTAAAGCACAGAGGAGCATCCACAAACGGCTTTACACCAGTGTAATTAAATAGATTTCAAAGTTTAACTTTAGTTTAACTAAAGATTTCAAAGTTTAACTTAAAACAAATGTGACTTTTAATGCAGATGTGACCTGGCAGTCACTGGCTGTTGGCATTTGGGAGGGTAGGGAACTTTGCATACTGAAACCTCCCTGTGAGAGTCCTGGGAGTGAAGAGGTGTAAAGACACCCTTCATACAAGCCTTTTAGTATCTGCAGTGGTAAGGGTGTGAAAGTATAAAAAATTAAAAGTAACTAGTAACACTGTCAACTGTAATCCGTATATCCATTTCTTTCTTAAAGGAAAAAAATTTCTGGTGCAAAAGCAGTATACTGAAAAGACAAATTTACTTCACTGGAGCTTTGGGAGTCCTCCTTTTCACTCAATGTATTTAAAGCAAGAGTCCTGGATTGTGGTTATTCAGGTTTAACAGGACTTGGAAATGCTGACTGAAGCTAGAGGTAAAAGTCCCCCCACACCAGAGTGATGTAGCTCTGGGCTTGACCACACTGCAGCTCGCTGGAGATCATCCCAGCCACAGCCACACAGCTGGGCTCAGCAGAGCAGTCCACTGGTGACCAGGACACGATGGTGGGCTTGACAAACCCTTTCACAAATCCACACTCACCAGTGGCTGGTGCCTGCCATCCCAGGGCTGGGAGCATGGGCTGAGGGTCGCCTTGCACAGCTGCTCTGGGTTTAGAGCAAAGTCTAATAAGCTGCTTGGCAACTCAATCCAGGCTAAATAAAAGCCACAGAAGAGATTTAAGTAACTCATATTAATGCTTCAGAGAAGATTTACTAGTGGGGAACTAAGGGTAGGGATGGTGGTACCTGTAGGCAGTGCTAACAAACTGCTCTCCAGCTGGTGCAGGTCCTGGACACAATCCAGCCAGCACAGCACAGCAATGAAAGGCAGCTGCTGTCCTCTCCACCCCTCATCACTAAGTGCTTCTGGAAGATCTTCCCTGTATGAAAGACTGTGAAAGCAGCCTTCCCAGAGCTGCAGCCCAGCTTGGAAGCAAACCAGGGCAAGGTTCTAAGTGTTTCTAGAGTTTGTATCACTGACAGCAAGCAGGTACAGCCATGGGAACTGGTGGGCAGAGCTTGGATTTGGCCATAGACTCATTTGCCTCTGTTTTCCCTTTGTGACCATCCCAGTGCCTGCAATGGAAGGCTGGGACACTGGTGTCAGACACAGCCTCATCCACAGGGTTATGTATCTCCAGGGAGTACTGGACAGTAATTCCAGTGCCTGAGCTAACAGTAAAAAGTACCTGTAATCTGACCATTAAAAGGTCAGTTCAGCTAAGACTGATCCTTCTCTCAGAGTCATAGCTAAAAACCAAGTTCTCTGGATACTTTATATTACCTTGCTAAGCAATCACCTTGCTCTTCAGACACCCTAAACACAGCAATCAATTTTCCCTGATGGATTCAGGAGGAAGACACACAGCCTTTTAAAATCCACCAAACATAGTTACAAACTGTAACTTTCCCCATTTGTTATGTGCGCTTGTTACCACCTTCCCTCTTCAGGGATAAATGTATAGCTCTAACCCTGAATTTCATCTATTTACTGTCTCCAGACTGTGAATCCCTTTCAGTATTGCTAACTTTCCACTGGCTTGCACACAGCATCCAACTCCACAAGAGCCCAATTTTCCTTTCAGGCTGATGATCTCCTGCAGCAGCAGCATCAGCTCCCCCTGACAAGGAGCCCTCCTTGCCCGCCCTCCCCTCCTGGCCCATGCTATACACCTGCAGCAAAACCACACAATCTGTGGCAGATTTCCCCTCTTTTTCTCCCCCAGAACTGGGCTGCTGCTTGGCTTGCATTGGAGCTCCCTGGGGATCAGTGTTTTAGCTCTGCAGGACATACCACCCCAGGTCTCTCTCTTGTAATGGTTTTAATTTTTTATCATACTCAGAGCACTGCCTGCTGTCTCTGAAGCTTTCATATGCACTGGGGAATTTCCTTTGCTTGGCAAGTATTCGTGGGTTTATCAAAGATTATGTCTGGGTTTTCTAATAATGGGGTTTCTAGTAATGCCTCTGAATTGACTTTTTTTTTTCTAATTCGCAGTCTGATCTCTCACAACTGACATAATGCCCCAAAATTGCAACACTGCACCTTTAATCTTAGATCACTCACCAGTCCTCTTTTTCTTCAGGGAAGAAAAGAGAGAAAAAAAAAGGTAGTATCAGGAGCAGAAGTTTCTCCTTTGTTGAAGTCTTTGGCCTCAGGTCAAGAAGGCTTTTCATGGGAAAGCCCTGCCATTCCCTGGAGAACTTGCACAAAACCCCATTCTCTGCTGCTGCCTTCACCTCTGTGCCCTCCAAAGGCAGGGGCTGTATCTGTTTTCCTGTGCTGCTTCCTTCCCTCCACATTTGTTCTTTGGTAATCAAGTACAGCTATTGCATCACGTGGGAGGTGACTGAAGGAACTTTAAGCCTAAAGAAACTAGTGAATTCATGATGCTGTTTTCAGTGTTTTAAGAATTATTTGTATCTGTTTTGTCTGGCTATGTATTATTAAAACAATTTGGCCACAGTTTAATACAGGTAGGTTTCTACTTTCACAAGTGTTAAGCAGTGCTGTATTTTTGGCATGATCTGTAATCCCAGCATGCTGGATTTCCAAAACCCTCTGTATGCCACTTATTTTGTCCTTACCACACAACAATCATGCTGTCATTCAATTTTCACTTGGCTTCCTGCGAGTTTCTCTTCTCTCACATTAGGCAGACCCCGCATGTCCATCTCTGCATCCTTGCCCACTGTGGTGATGGCAGCAGTGCTGCTTTCCCCGAGCGCATGGCACTGCTCTGCACCTCATTAATTCTTTTTGCTGCTTTGCAGTACTCATACCTGTACAGTCTGATTCTCCAAGCCACACTTGTGTCTCAATGCATTTCTCTTGTCCACTAAGTTCATTCATTGCATTTTACCTCCTTATCTCGATGTCTTTGTGTCTCGCCTTTGCACAAACATAGGAGCACTATTCTAAGTGCTTTTCATTATGTCTCTGAGCTACCTCATAAATTTTGCTTGCATACTTCCTTCCTTCCCAGAAGTTCTACACAGGTCCTGCAGACTGTGGGAGATGGACAGGAGAATCCACATGTTATATTCTAGGCAGAAGAAAGTTTACTGTACCCCTGGCCCATCAAACAACTGCATCAGTACAATTCTGGGGCAGAACTAACACATGCTGCTCCTCACTGGGACTTCTCATCCTGGCCTTGATTCTACAAGAAGGGCAGCACTTGCAGTGATCACTGGGCTCACATCTGCCCAGTTTATTCTTGTACAAACACCACCAGCAAGAATCACAGACATTAGTGAGCTAAGAAGTTTAAGTACTATTCAGCATTTTTGCTCAAGTTTTTATTCCCATTAATCACTGCTGAGTTCATCTTTGAAGATTTGTGAACTTCATGCATAGCTTGGCCATTTAACTGCTACCTCTCCTGATTCTTGGTAATACTTGTCAATTTTCCTATCAAACCTCATTAAAGGATTTTCCCCTTCATTTTTCAAAAATAGGATTTTCCCTTAGCTTGGCAAGTCTATTCCTGTTCCCATCCTAATCCTGCTAGAGAATGTGCATTGTTCATTACCCTTAACAACATATCTACTCTTTTTTCTTGCTTTTCCGTTTTCTGCACATCTGGCAGTTCTGCAGCTTTCCTCTTGCAAGCTGAACAAAGCTCAGTTTCTGCACCCGTTTCTTTTCCTACAAGTCCAGCTGAGGTAGAAAATCTAGCAGCCTTCACCATGCCCTCCACTCACAAAGTAATTCTGAATTTCTGGTTGTATCCACTTGCCACAGCCAGCTCACATCTGCCACCAGGTGCAAGCACAAAAAGGTACCTGCTCCAGAACAACTCAGTTTTATTCCTGTGAGTGTAGGCCATATATCCCCATGGAAGACAAGGTGGTGATCGGCAGCCAGCATGGATTCACTAAAGGTAAATCAAGCATGACCAACCTGACTGCCTTCTACAAGGGAACAACCACCTGCAGGCTGAGGGGAGAGCAGTGGATATTGTCTACCTTGACTTCAGCAGGGCTTTCAACATCGTGTCTCACGACATCCTCAAAGGCAAACTCAGGAATTGTGGGCTGGGTGAGTGGACAGTGAGGTGGATTGAGAACTGGCTAAGTGCAGATCCCAGAGGGTTGTGATCAGTGGCACAGGGTCTAGTTGGAGACCTGTCACCAGTGGTGTTCCCCAGGGGTCTATACTGGGCCCTGTGTTGTTTAATTTGTTCGTCAATGACTTGGATGAAGGAACAGATGCCTCCTCTGCAAGTTCCCTGCCAACACAAAGCTGTGAGGAGTGGCTGATACCCCAGAGAGCTGTGCAGCCCTTCAGAGGGACCTCAATAGGCTGGAGAGATGGGCAGAGAGGAACCATCTGAAATTCAACAAGGGCAAATGCAGGGTCCTGAACCTGGGGAGGAACAACCCCACGGATCAGCACAGGCTGGGGCTGACCTGCTGGAAAGCAGTTCTGCAGATAAGGACCTGGGGGTCCTGGTGGACACAAGGTGTCCATGAGCCAGCAGTGTGTCCTTGTGGCTGGGAAGGCCAATGGAGTCTTGGGCTGT
>VYZQ01054343.1:0-12065 GCA_013400655.1 Mystacornis crossleyi | reverse complement strand
CAGCCTTCTGATTCTCTACTGCTACCATGAATTTGTTTACATCAGAGAGGTGCAGATGACTCCATGGTCTCAGTTAGGAAAGGACAAATGCTTGTTGATTACTGGGGAGCTTGCACCATTTTTGTCTCTTAAAATGCCGTGCAGCAAATAAGAGCAGTTTTTTAAGTATCTAAAGTTTGATCTAGAGTAACTAGTCCTCTTTTTTACCATTAGGTCTCAAAATAAAGGAATTCAAAAGAAGCTACAGTAAAGTGGATCACAAGAATGCCTCCTTAGTACAGTTTCTCAAGACAAATTAATCAACATATTCCAGTTTTAAAGCACTTTAAGAAAAAGTGAGATGCAAAATAAGATGTAATCTGTACATTAAGATGGATTTCCAAAAGGAACATGAATTCAAGCACAACGAGAAAAAATGAGGACAATGCAGATGTCAAGACATTCAGTAGCATGGCTTTTGTTCATCTCCAATTACAGCACAGCTCATGCACCACACATCTTACAATTTTACATACTGTACATAATATAGAAATATTTAAGTTAAAATTTCTTTCACTGATATACTGTACTCAAATTTGAAATCCTGAGAAGAAAAAAGAAAAATGCGTGGTTACGTATGTGCACTATATCTCTGGTATCACCAACACATACACCACTGGATATCAGAAAGTCCAGAGAGAGAAATTACATGCTGGAAGTGTAAATCATAAAAGCCATTTCTCTTTTCCTTGTTTGGGAGAGACATTAGGAAACAAATTCTATTCTGTACTACACAACGGTATATACAGGTACATAAAACGATGAAGTTGGCTAATGACTGCAGGCTGCAATAATAATCTGTCAGTGTCTTACTGGCTGCACCACAGTGGCCTCAGCTGCACATGGGGAAGAAGAGGAATACCAGCTACCTCGCATGTGGTACTAGCTCGTATTTTACAGCTAGCATGTGTGGCTCATGTTAGTCCCCAACACCACTTGAAAAACACTGACATACTTCTTTCCACTTAGAGGTGCCTGGTGTAAACAATAACTACACTTGACTTCTCAGGTGATTTCCAGTGCTGCAGAGCACTTGTCCATGCGTGCTGGAAGGAAAACTGGCAGGTCCGTATTTATCACAAATGAAACCCCAGGTATTTTCTTCATCTTGCATTCCCCATAATTCATATTCCAACACTAGCCATGCAGTTCCACTACACATCAGGATGTTCAACATGCTGTGACCTTGTGGACATTTTGCAAACAAGTCAGTAGGCGATGGTATGGGGTTCCTGGAGATGCTACCACCTCAAACACCGACTGGAAGGCCCTCCGATCCAATTCTTCATCGATCTGGTGCCGGTAGAAGTCTATGGCCACCAAACAGAAGATGTTAACATCCACTTGCTCTGATTTTCCCATTCTACTGATAATATGTGGAAGACTGAAATATAAGTTAAGGTCATAAAATGACAGACGTTGCTCTTCTTTTGGTTTAGCAGTTTCAAACACTGGTCTCCATTAAAACGGCTTATTCTTGAGTTCACCAACAACATTCAAGTGCAAAATACTGTCATCTAGCAATTAACTGCTACGACATAACTCCTATTTCTTCCTTAACAACACATAATTTCTCATTCTCGGAAATTAATTTCATGCTAGCAGTAGTTTTCTTTATCCATTGGAGCAAACAATGCAATCAGCAACTGCTGAGAGCCAAAGAGCACTGCTGTGACTGAGAGTCGTTAGGACATTTCAAACACAACAAATGGCCACTTTTTGTCTGATCACAAAATGCGACAGCTATTTTTCTGTTTGTTTGATGGGTTGGTTTGTTTTTAAATAAACCCAGCACTAATACCACCTATATATATATCTTTTATCTGTTCCAATTTATTTGGCCGATGCCATTCCATCACCAAAGCTCCGTATTACTGCAGGGCATAGCCAGGGTGATAACTGCAAAATACAGTTTGCATGTAGAGGATAATTCTCTTGATTTTGAGTTTGTCGGCATTTTTCATTTTTTTTCAATTATATTTTATCTTGCAGAAGGAATACAGAGCAAAGCTTTTAAAGGTCACAGCAGTGCTATCTTGGTGAAGCTTTCAAAAAGTCCTTCAAAGTACGGACTTTCCCAATCATCTTGCATAGTCAAAAGGAACTGATCTTAAAGCAGTAGTTCTGGATAACTTTGTTGTCATAATCTATTTAAAAGTTCTCTTTTTTCCCTACAAACTTGAGGTACCAACAGCACAAAGCAATATATACCATCACTATCTGCTGTAAAACTGCCTTTTTTGTGTGTTACACTTGTACTCTTATGCTGCAAGGCTTTACACTATAATTACCCAGAAATGGCACACATTCAATCCTTTTAGGATACATTGCTGAAATCCATTGACTGGTGGAAGCACTGACAAAAAAACAGGAAAGACTCCACATTGCCATTGCCACAGGTGTTCTTTGTGTGAAATTAGAGAGAGAGAGCATCACCCAGTCACGGACCATCGAGGACTGTCCAGTGCTATGCAGTGTCTGGAATACCTGCAAAATATTGTATACAGGAATAAAGACAGGGTGGATGGATACAGGAGAAAGTTCAGTTTCTCTTGTAAAGGTTCTCTCCAGCTACAAAGCTCTGAGGGTCACTGGATTCCTGGAGACAACTCTGAGTCTAAATGAAATTAGTGAACTGGACTCATGACGTATGTGCCAAACTGAAGTAATCACACAGAAATATAAGACTCATCTGGTGTTCCTGTTTCTATAGCTCAAATGTACTGTGTCCATACTCTCTCCAGTGATGCAAAGTCCAGGGGGTGCTGAAGAGCCAAAAACCCAGAAGCCCACCTGAGTCCACAGGGGCTTGACCGTTGGGTTCTCAAGGTGATGGCTCCCTCAGACCTAGAATCTGAGCAGAAGGATCACAACTACTAATTTTCTCTTTATCTTCTCATTATCAGTGACTGAACTGTCCTGCTGTGAGCTTTGGCTTCCAGGTGACATGGCAATTCTAGCCCTCAATGCTGTCTGGAAGCCAAAACTCACAGCATCACAGCACAGTCACTGTGACTGGTTTGTTAGATCTAATTAACAAAAGTGGTATATGGCCCTTCAGCTGAGCTGTCAATTATTTAGAAATCTTCTGAAACATTTAAGAAAAATAAATGTATCAATACTACCTTATAAACTACTGTTGCCATGAATTGTGGGTATGGCTGCTGATTGGACAGAAATTCCCCAATGACTTTGTTCATTACATCTTGTGGGGGGAAGAAATCATCAAGGAACTGTGGAAGAATCCGGGCGACTACTCGAGCTTCAAAAGGAAATCCCTTCCTGATCCTGAAAATAATAAAAATTAAAATATTTTAAGATTGAATTGCAATACATATCTTGTTCTTTCCCAATTTAATTGGCAATGGAAAGAACATTTTACTTTCATCTCTGATTGGGCAACTTTTCAACACTGATGAATCTAAATCTTCATGAATAACAGACTACCCAAAGAGGTCTATCAAAGCTGTCATAAGCTGTTACAGGTGTGTCCTTACCCCACACTCTCCCCTGTTCTCTTTTAAAAAGTCACATTTTTTGAAGGTCTGGAATTGCATCAGAGATGAGACTTACCAACAGGAATGCTGAAAAAACTGAACAAGAACAAAAAAAGGACAGGGAGACCACTGCTCCTAGTTATCAGAGCAAGGACCATTTATAAGCAGAACACGAATTTCCATTCAGTACGTCTTTGCATTTTTTATTCAAGATCAGAATGACCAACATATTAAAGAAGAAAAGCAAATTGCATGGCTGTGTAAAAGGGGGAAAGATACTCCAACCTACAAACAATTTTGTTTAAATAATACTGATTGGAAAGTCTTTCTAATAAAGGCTGCATCTGTTGATGTGTCAAGATCAAGTTACCATGAGATTCTTCCCTGCAAAAGTTATTTTTTGCTTGTACTAGTCACATTTGTTTTGCTAACTCTTCAGAGTAGTATATTCGAAAGCACTCAAGCACTGACTGCTCTAGTTCTGTTCTCACCAAGTGCAGAAGTGAAACCCTCCTCCAGTTTTATGGAAAAACCACTGAACACTTTAAAAAATGTAAACCATTACCCACAAACTACTACACAAAATCTAACATGCTATACTCACTTAAGACAGCTTGAGATCGTCAGATTAAAACAGGGCTTTTGAAATGTTTCCATTAATGAGTTCCATGTGAATACAGAAGTTTTACTGTATCCTTCCAATGCAATTACTTAACAGCCTCAGAAAGAGCAACTCTTGTGAGGGGGGAAGGGGGAAAAAAAGTTTTAAACTCTTAGGGTGGTTTGAAAGATTATTTCCTGTAAACTGGATTTATATTCTTGATTATGTAGAAGACATCCTGAAAAGCACTTAAGAGTTTGACCTGAAGGGAGCTGGAAATACATTTATGAAGTATTATGGTTTGTGCAACACACAGTATCAGTTAGGACATGTCTGGTTTTCATTTACATTCCTGTACATTTGTGCTGCCTTCAGCAATTCCATCAGTGTTACTGTGTATACCAGGAGCATAACTTTTAAGCAACAGTAAGTAAAGAGTACATTTAATCATTAATTAACTGTAAGAACTGTCAAATAGAGAAGTGACCACACAGTGACAAACAGAATCATTTCCCTCCCAGAACACCAGTTACACATTTTGTCCTCTTACCTATCAAAAAGGACAGATACTCGTTCCATAGCTACAATCACAGATTCACTGTCAGGAGCACCAGGATTTGCATCTGTGATACGGCTGGGGCTGATTTTTTCCTTTCCTAAACCAAAATAATGTTACAAGTTAACTGTGGATATTAAAAAATACTTCTCTTAACTCTTGGTAACAAAAATAAATTTTAAAAAGTAGCACTGTTATTCAGCCAGTCTCTCAACATATCAGAAGTACAAAAAAGTGAATACCTGTGTACATGCAAGTCAGCATTAATCCAAGGGCTGCCATTGCTCTGTGGGGGCTCTGCACATTCACCCTGTCAACACTCAGTTTAACCAGCGACTCACTGTCCAGCCTAGAAAGCTGCTCTGAAAGGAGGAGTCGTTCCAACCCTCTCAGGACACAGTGATAAATAATGGATGGTGTTGATTCATCACTTCCAGACACCATGACTCCACACATCTGAAATAAAGCAAAAAGCCAACTGCCTGGCTTTGAGGTGTATTTAGGTCATCTTCTAGCACCACACCACAATAGTACAGAACGGCATCAGGTATTAACAAAAACTAATGAAACTAAACCCAAAGGCAAACCTACACCTCAGTAATCAAGTTAAGTGTTAAAGACAGCTATGTGGTGATCTCAGGTTACGTGACCACCCCTAACTGGAGGCATCACAACATACCTGTATAATTCCTGCAGAGAATTCAGGCCCTACATCAAGTGGGTAATTCTCGATCAAATAGAAAGCAGCTGCACACATTACCAAGATGTGCTGTTGGTTATGGATATTCACACAACTGCAAATAAGCAAAAACACTACTGGTCACCTCAAAGCTGTCTAGGTCACAAACAGAGACACTATAAACAATTCCTAGAAACACAAAGTACTTTTGCAGGTGAAACAGAAGCCCTTTTTAAAATCACAGAAAGTATCGCCGAGATGCCATAAGAGAACACTGATTACCATGAAAATGACAGAGATATGAGGTTTAAGTTACAGAGTTTATCAAAGACACAAAAGCCTGTACTATCAAACAGTTTTCTCACCCTCAAGTATCATTTCAATCTGTAAATTAAACCTAAAATTGGATGATATTTTCAATGAACATGACAAAACCTGCTTGATACAACAGCCTGCTCTAAAATCTACTGGCAACCGCCAACAACAGAGAGCCCTTTTGTTCACACATAAACATGCAACAGTTTGGAGCCAGGGGGAAAGAGGGAAGAGTCTTACTGTGCTACTCCTCTCAAATTGGAGAGCAGATACTCGCTGATAATTGGAATGAGTTGCTTTGCTGTCTCGTCGAGCAAGTCACATTCAAGGATATAAAGAATTCCATGCAGAGCTCCAATCCGACTTGGCATATGGGTGCTTCTTAGGGTTGATTCCAGCAGTCGACTTACTGGTTCAGCCACAGCTTTATCCTAATACATCCAACAAGAGTATTCATTAGAAGTCAGCACTGGTTTAAATACTGGCAAGTCCTGTCATTCGGAAATACTTGGAACAAATTAAAGAGCAGAAAATAGGGAATGAACCAGAGCTGGGCTTAAACTACTTTGAATCAAATGTCACAAGACTAATACAATTAGATAAGAGATGAGTTGCAGATTAACTAGTAAATCGATGCTACTTTTATTTGAACAAAGTATGTCACCATTTAAAATTTAAAAAACCCAAACAAGATAAGGATTAGTTCAGTAAATAGCACGTGCCATTAACAACATATGACTTGAATGACTGAAATTTTCTGGCCTTCCAGCTAAGCACAAAGGATGCTTCCATCTGAAACAGATTGGTACCAGGCAACTACACTCTGCCATCTACTATCTGTCTACTCAACTCGTAGCACATCGTTCCATTTCTGTGTTCTCTGAGACCACTTGTACTCAGACCTACACACCTTTCCCTCCACCAATCCCGTGATCTGGATGAGGGAATCAAGTGCACTCTCAGGCAGGAATGTTGATCTGCTGGAGGGCAGGAAGGCTCTGCAGAGGGATCTGGACAGGCTGGATCAGTGGGCCAAGGCCAAGGGTTTGAGGTTCAACAGGGCCAAGTGCTGCATCCTGCCCCTGGGTCACAACCACCCCTGCAGTGCCACAGGCTGGGGCAGAGTGGCTGAAAAGGGCCTGGTGGAAAAGGACCTGGGGGTGCTGGCCGACAAGTGTGCCCAGGTGTGCCCAGGTGTGCCCAGGTGTGCCCAGGTGGCCGAGAAGGCCAAGGCCGCCTGGCCTGGATCAGCAATAGTGTGGCCAGCAGGACCAGGGCAGTGACTGTCACCCTGTACTTCACAGAATCATTAAGGTTGGAAAAGACCTCCAAGATAATCAAGTCCAACCTTTGACCAAGCACCACCATCAACTAAACCAGAGCACTAAGTGCCATGTCCAGCTGTTTCTTGAACACCTCCTCAGATGGTGACTCCACCACTTCCCTGGGCAGCCTGTTCCAGTGCTTAACCAACCTTTCAGTGAAGAAATTCTTCCTAATAGCCAACCTAAACCTCTCCTGGCACAAACTGAAGCCATTTTCTCTTGTCCTGTCACCTGGGAGAAGAGACCAACCCCCACTTTGCTATTATCTTTCAAGAAGTTGTAGACAGTGCCTCCTACAACCCTGAGCCTCCTTAGGCTCCAGCCTTACAGAAATGGTTTAGTTAGGTCAGTGGTTGGACTCAATGATCTTAAGGGTCTTTTCCAACCTAAATGATTTCACAATTGTATGTTTAGTATTCACAGGTCAAGCTGGTATCAGATACTTCACTCTCTGTTATCAAACACCACAACTTACAGGAATATGCAGAATCTATTCTGAATTTTAGTTTTGGAAAGCCTTTTCCTTACTAAGTAATTAGAAGAAATTATTTGTTTTACCTTGTCCCTTTACTCACAAAGTATCTAAGATACAGGCCAGTTTGAAAGGGTCTGCTCTCTAGCTGCTCTTTTAAAATGGATTTTCTAAATAACTGAGCACAGAACAGCAAGCAGCTCTTGATGGAATCATCTTCTTGTTTTTTAAGTCCCACCAAGCTGTTATATTCAGCTGTTTGCTTGTGAGAAGGTGTTATTAGCTCACTGAGTGGGAAATGACAGCCTAGTCAGAATAAGCTGATCTCTAAAACTGTTTCTGTATGTTTGCCATCACTATCCCACCTTCCCTTGTGCAGTTGCTGCTACAACAGCTAACTGGAAGCTCCACCCTAAAAGCCTCTCAAAATTTCTTTTACCACTGTTACCCATATAGCTTTATATTAGTCTCAAGAGTTCCTAGAAGTGCTAACTCCTTCCAAAATGATTTGTAGGTTTTTTTTTCTAAATATTCCACTCTGAAATGTCCACTGGAAAGTACTCTGGTCTACACATTTCAAGACAGAATGATGCAGTGGAGGGAAGAGTGAAGGAAAGAAAAGGGATACCTGACTAACTGGTGCTATATATTCATCACATGCACTGTCCCAGCCTCCCATGAGATGACAGCCATTCACCAGTAATACAAATCTAGCAAAAGCTGTTCCACAACTCCTTATATCTGGCCTGAAATGTAACAAATGAGGAGTCCAGGGCAAAGGCAACACTGAACTGAATAAGACAAACCAAAAAGCATGTTAAATTATGCTCAAACCTCAAAAACTATCAAACCAAACAACCTTCCTGTTTACATACAGGGCAACTGGAGATAATGTCTGCAAACTCAAAAACCCCAGAATACATATGCTATTACTTCTTACAGCCCTGTAGATCAGCTAAAGGATAGTCTTAGAGACAAACCACCCTTACCAAGTACACCAGGTTTTGCAACAGAAGCTGAGTTAACCTAGACACTCAGGAATTTGCAATAAACTTTCTGAGAATTTCTTACCATTCCAAGCACAGCAGCAGCTTTACAAGTAGCTGGTATCAAATACTGAACAAGAATCTCATCTTCTGATGGATGCACCTTTCGCAACTCTGTCAGTGTTGTGTACATCATCTCAAACTGATTCCTTTCTGTAAATAAGTCTGACACTGCCAGAAGCTGTACGAAAATTAAAATTGAATACAAAAAAAAATCCCATTAGCAGACAGCCAAAAATTGACTCTCCTTTCTGCTATAATTGTGAGCACAAGATTCCTCAATTGAGCTATTAAATGTGCAAATGTTTACTCAAGGGTCTGAAATAACTATTAACTATTGTTGTCCAGAATTAATTCCATCATTCATCTCGAATAATAATGACCTCCAAGAGATCCTTTTTACCAAAAGGTTTACAAAATCAAAGCCACTATGGTAAGTAACTCTGGGACATGAACAAACATTGCTATTTACAATGTACTAAACCATCCCAAAACATAGGACACGTACTTCTCTTGCAAGGATAGTTTCATTTTAAGTCTCTTATGATAGTGAATAATGGCTGTCAAGACACATTCCACAAGTATATTCTTTAGTTTTGCTTCTACACTTAATAATCAGTTTAATTCTCTAATATATTATTGTTCCATCTTCATTTTCATTTTTAGCAAGAAGTCAAGTAAAATATCAACTATCATGAAGTAACAATAAAGTATTTGTAACGTAGTAGCAGAATACACAGTCCAGATGCTTATAAAGCTTCAGTCAGGATAATGCTGTAGTTGCTCAAGTTGTATCTCTGTACTGCCCACAGAACAGCACTGCAAAGAAAATTCTGTGTCCCCCATATATTAAAAGAGGCTTTAAAAATGCTGCTTAGCTCTGAACGCTTGGTAACACATACTCAATTAGGATTCTGAATAATAATTCAGACTTACTGATCGCACCACTTCGCTGATCAAAATGACTGGTGTTCTCTTGCTAGGGCTGGATGGCAATATCCACTGACTGTACAGTTCAAGCAAGAACTGAGAACAAGAATGGATATCTACACCAGCCCGGTGTTTCCTGCAAGGAACAATAAACAAGTGTTAAAATGGCTATTCTTAAGCACTGCTAAAATGCTTGATTTGAAATAATAGTTATTTACCAGCACCCAATTTATAAACTCAGCTTACTGAACTCAACATGAAGACATAAAACCTTATCTATGACTCAAGAGAGAAGAAACAAAAAAATAAGATACCTAGTGTTTATAGGAGAGGTCGGTGGTGAGGCAGGAGCAGGTACATCATTCTCATCTTCTTCATCCTCACCCCACTCTTCTTCTCTCAGTGGAGTGATATTATTTCCTAACCATATGGAATGTATAGAGACCTTGAACACACACACAAAAGAGAAAAAACAAATAGCAAAGAAGTGCATAGTCAGACTAGAAAAATCTTAGAAGCCAAATGCATTTTCCATTTACATGACAGGCAACACACAGTCTTCTGGCTGAGGAGACACCCAGTTATGACCTACTCTGCATCACTCAGAGCTTTTAGTTTCCATTTGAGGTCATGCAATGCTTCTTAACTGATTTTTCAGAACTGGAAGAAATGTAATAAAAATCAAGTTTAAAGTTGAGCTTTCAACAAACCTGCCCCAGTTTGTAATCCATATCTCCTATTTCTCGTTCAGTATTGATCTGCAGTAAGAGTTTCTCATGGCTGATAAGAGCACCTGTAAGGAAACACAAGATGAATTTTTAAAAAGTGCATAACAAAGCACATGTGAAAATAGCTTAATTTCCCACAAACTGGATTTCAAATTTTCCTGAGAGTACTTTTTCCACTTTTTAAATGTAAAACAAATTCACTCTCCCCTTCTCCCCCACAAACAAGCACTTACCTGTAGTAGCAGGAGAAAGTGATGGAACAGGGTCCCAAGCTTGGTATAAGTGATGAGTAGCAATATTATCTCTCTTCGACACCATTGCCTGGATTTCCTGTTCAACAATTCCCCTGATAACACTTAGCTTCCTCCCAAACCTGAAAGCCCAAGAGAAATCAATTTTAGAAGATCTTTCCTTTAATAGTTTTGTGCAAGTCTGTCTGGCTTACTCTGCAATGTTATGTGTCTAAGCTTATTTTCATTATCAGGGAAATGAAAGCGCTGAAAAATACATTCTGCACACTGTTTACCAGATTTCATTAAGATGTTATCTTTTTCAGATAATCTTTAAACTCAGCAGGTTCACAGTGCTTAGTCCATGTAACTTCTATGTAAACAGATCCATCCATATATACTCTTGCTTAGAAAATACAATCCATCTTTTTTTTTGCTATAGCTAGACTAAGCCACTGTCATTATGTACTAACCACAAGTTTCATGTATTTGAAAACAAGTAAAAAGAAATACCTTGTGTCCAGAGCTTTTAAAGCTTTGTTGCGGGGCTGTTGTTCCAAACAGCTAACTGCTGGATTGCCTGCAACAGGTATGGTCATTGCACTCAGCACCAGGGAGGTTATGGCTTGTACTGCAAGAACATTAATTTGGGTCCTCTCTGTATCTTCCTGTAAAATGAACTCACTGTAACTTGAAGTATTAAAAAAAAATCCCGAAAGCTCTGAATATCAGTTTGTCATGTTTCACTAAATTATCGTTAATAAGTCTGATATCTACTCTTCTTCCCATCCAGAAATATATGTGACACAAACAATTCACACAAAGCACTGACTGCAATTAATTTCTAGTCAAGAATCTTAAAAAAAGAAAGTCAGTGTTGAGTGATGGACTAATAAAGAGCTGAAACAACGTCATGATTTTTTTCCCATACGATTTACATGCTTGCAGAGGCTCTAAGCCAGAAGATGGATGTGTCTGAACTCACCAGGATATGAAAAAAAGGGAATACAAAGTAGAGGAAACTCCTTAGTGTTAGTCACTTCTTTTCTGCTTTACGGTTTTATTAATAGGAACACGTCTCTTGGTTTAGGTAAGATTTCATTTTAAAAATACCATGAATGGCATTACCTCTTGCTGGTTCTCCTCTTGGTCCATTACAATGGGCTGAGTTACGAGCACACCAAGCAAAGTAGCCCAAGTCTCTTCAAACTGAGTACGGCTGATCCACCCTATGGAAACACTCAGAGATAGCCATTTATGTCTTAATACAAAGTTAAACAAGGCACAGCATCAAAAAAAGTACACAGTTTCCACAGATTTAGTTTCATACCATTTCCTATTCATTTTGGCATTTTTTGTAATGGAACAGGCTCCCCAGGGAAGTGGTCAGAGCACCAAGCCTGACAGATGTTAGAAAATGCTTGGACAATACTCTCAGGCCCATAGTGTGACTCTTGGTAATGGTCCTGTGCAGGGCCAGCAGTTGGGACTCAATGCTCCTTGTGGGCCCCTTCCAGCTCAGCATATTCTGTGATTCTGTGATCTACTGGGTGTGGATGGGAATGGCAGAGAACAACACCACAGCTTCTCTCCTTCAGCTCCATGAAGGTGGAGAGAACGGGAAACACTGCGCTAAGACAGTCATAG
>VYZQ01054341.1:135982-152041 GCA_013400655.1 Mystacornis crossleyi | reverse complement strand
TTAGCTAGATTCTGCATCTGAGAAAAATATAATTATGTGACTCGGTTCCATAACACATGAGAAAAATGATGAAGTGAGATCTGTCCATCAAAAAACAATTGAAAGCAGAATTCAGTTTCCATAATTTTCACTTTAATGGCCTCACACTGGAAATGGCTGCGGGGAGCACTGTGACTGTCTCCTCTGACCTCTTGCGTTACACAAGTCACTGAACTGAGCAAATTGATCTCTGCAGCTGGCGCCTAACTTGGGTTGGGTTTGCATGAAGTCCCAACAGCTTCAGTCCTGGGGCAGAGCATCAGTACTGTGTTTATTCCACACATTTTGGAAGACAGCTGGGCTAGTGTTGGTTTTAGCTTAACAAGAAAATCTCTTCAATGTTTCTCCATAATCAGTGGAGAGAAACCCATTGGGTCTTCCAGCAGGATAGTCAGGACACTCAGAGTTTGGCCCTTGCCATGAATCTCAACCTTAAGGAAACACTTTTTTCCTGTTGCTGACTGCCAAGGGAGATTGTGGAGACAAGCATTTCAAGAAGTAAGTCAGCCTGTTTGAACAACACCATCTGGAAATTTATCCTTTTTTATTCATTTTTAAGCAGATGCTTTTCAAGGGAAGAGCCAAATCATTTTTGAGCGAGGGCGTTACTTTCAAAATAAAATATTTCTGTTGATTTTTATAATGATATAACAGCAAGTAAAACTACCAAGAGAGTGAACATTACCCCTTGGAATTACTCATTAAACAGCAATATCCCCATGTGTGTTAGAGGGATCAAGCTAGTGGTTCCTGGTGGATAATTATTACAACAGACTTCAAGAAGTTAAAGCAACATTGGTACTTTCACATGTCAAGCATTTGTATAAGAATTTGAGATTTATTAGCAAGATTGATGGAATTCCTTAAGGAACCCAAAAGGGAACACTCTATCCAAGCAATGGAGAACACAAAACAAGTTCACCAGCAGAAGACTTTGATAGAAACCCCTCTGGACACCCTTGTGCACCCAGTTGCTGGTACAGGCAATACATTACTCAAGTGTTAAACACCAATTTTTTAATGGCATAAAAACCCCTTACACACGTCATTAATTTTCAAATAAAAAAAAGTCAAAGGAGTACTACATTTCCACATCACCCATCCATATTCATCTTCCTAGAGAAATAGTGGTCCTGGCCCATTCTGGCAGTCATAAAATTGTCTAGACCTCTTACTATTAATAGGGGAGTTTAATTCTAGGATCACACTGAAATTCCAGTGCAGGTAATTGCATTTTGCATGTCTTACCGTCCCTCAGCTCCTTCAGCTGCCTTCAGTTCCTGTTCAAATTGTGTCAGGGTATTGTCAAATATGTTTAATAACTGACATGTTCCATATCTGAAGTGCCTCCATTTTCTGTCTGTTGAGGAGGTGAGTTCCCAGTTTGTTTCCCTAGCTGGCTTGCTCACCAGCTGTGTCAGGAAGTTCTCTTCCACACACTCCAGGAACCTCCTGGGCTGCTTCCTCGCTGCTGTATTGCATCTCGCNGCATTTCCAGCAGACATCTGGTATGTCTCCCACGAGGACAAGGGCTGGAGTCTGTGAGGCTTTGCTTTGCTGTTTGTAGAATATTTCATCTGCCTCCTGGGTGGGTGGTCTGTAACAGATTCCCAAGAGAATCTTGGCCTTGTTGGCCTTCCCCTAACTCTTGTCCATAAACATTCAACCCTATCGTCTCCAACAATAAGTTCCAGATAATCAAAACTCTCCCTAAAACTCAGGGCTACCCCAAAACCCCTCCTTCCTTGCCAATCCCTTCTGAAGAGTTTACAGCCGTCCATTCCAGCACTACCGGTGTGCCAGTCATCCCACCATGTTTTCCTGATGGAAGTTATATCCAAGTTTTCCTGCTGCACATCTCCCAGATCCTCCTGTTTGTTGCCCTTGCTGTGTGCACTGACAGAGATGGTCTGCATTTAGGCTATTGATCTTGCCACTCTTTTATGGGGAAAAGCCCTAATCCCTATGTGGCCATTGTCAGACACTTCCACGGTTTCTAACACATCAGTAACCCTGGTGTCTTTGCTGCCACGTGGATCTTCATCCCTCACCTCCAGTGAGACAGCAGACTGAGGAACCTTGCTAGCACACTACCCCTCTGCCATTGGCAAGTCCTCCCCAGGTTTATCTGCAGTTGTCCTGGTTTTATCCCTTTCTACCTTCAAATGTAGTTTAAATCTCTTTCAGTGAGCCCTGTTAATTCTTGTGCAAAGGACCTTTTCTCCTTTTGACACAGTTGTACCTCTCTGATGCCAGCAGGCCTGATGTCATGTAGAGTCATCCAGGAACAAACGCCCCCAAATTCTGCTGGTGACACCAATCTCAGAGGCAGGTGTTGATCTGCTGGCTCTCCCTGTTCCTTCCCTCATCATTCCTTGCAACTGGCAGGATAGAGGAATGCTACTTTTACTTCTGATCCCTTAACCAATTGTCCCAGTGCCCTGAAGTCTCTCTTGACTGTACTTGTTGCAACTTCTATTGCTGTCAACCTCAAAAATCAGTAATGGATAATAATCTGAGGGTTGTACCAGGAAGCTTTCTCTTCACCGCTTTAACCTGAGTTTCCTGGAGACATCAGGCTTCCCTCAGAAGTCTGGTCTGCACATTGGGCCTTCTGTTCCCTTCACAGGGGAGTCTCCTATGACAATGAATCATAGCAAGGTAGAGGCTGAATAACCTCAGTAATACCTCCAAATTCAATGAACCACTGTCTTTGTTTAGTGTTTGTTTCCTCTTTCACGGCCCTGTCCCTGTTACCTAGGGGCACACGGGGAGGTGGGGCACTCAGAGATGTTCCTGCTGTGCCAGCCAGGGACTGGCCACCACTGCCCCCTCTCCCTTAAGTCACCGTGTTCAGCCAGGTGGAGAGAGGACAGAGATCCTTCATATCCTGGATTATCCTGTCCTGTCGGCAGGACTCCCCAACCTACTCCCCTCCAGCTGCACCTCTGCCTCCTGCAGTTCAGAACATCCCCTTGTGCATCACACTTACCTCTCTGCTGCTAATTAAAGCTGCTCACCTCAGCTCTTTCTTTCAGTAATTATCATCAAGTGCTCAGAAAACAAAAAAACCAAAACAAACCCCTTGACCAAAAAGAAATAAAAAAGTATCAGAAGGTATTAGAAGAAACCCCTTCACACCTGATTTTTCATGTGTGTGTGTGCCTGTTTAGCTCTATTCAGTTTTTGTTTGAATTGTATAAAACTGTTGAAACAAAATAATTTATTCACTCAGTTTTATTTGCAAGGAAGGTTCAGTTGCCCTTTATATTATTGTTATATCTCAAGACAATGTTTCTTTACTTATGAGCAGATGTTTGAAATCCTCCAGGAGATTTTTATAAGACTATGGAAATGAACTTGGCATGGGTACCGGTCTCCCAGGTGGAGCGGGTGAACACAAGCCTTCTTAGAAGTCTCAGATCAAGGCTAGTCAGAAAGAGCAACAGAGCCCAGCCACCAAAAGCCTAGTGCTTTGGTGACTGACAGGTACAGGCTCTTTCTGAAGCATAAAAAGGAATGCTAAATGATCTCACTGACAGAATAAATCTTCTATTTGTTTGGTCTGGACCAGATGTGCTAAAGGCTGATGTGGAAATGTCTGCTGATGCCAATCTCAGTTTAAATCACAATTTGGCAGCAGGGCTTTTTTCACCCCCCTTTCTACTCTCCCCCCATCCTCTTTTTTTTTTTTTTTNTTTTTTTTTTTTTTTTTTTTTAAGTTGCAAGGCCACTCAATGTTCCCTAAAAAGTTTCAGCACTGATACAATTAATTGGAAATGGCCTCACTTGTTTTCCGTAGGACTGTAAGGAGCAGCCTTTCAGGTTTTGCTGCCTGAATAGCACAGAAGCCACTGGAAAGTCAGGAGAAACTCTTTAAGGCATCAGGCACGGAGGCCTCTGCCCCATCCTAACACCATCTGTCCACATCTCGTCATGCAGACTTGGATGCCTTTCTAAAACATGGTCCAACAGAAATGGCTGAGAGAATTTTCACTCAGGTAGTTTGACAGACCCCCATGGGTTGGGATGTATCCTTGTCTTCCAGAGGATTAAAAAAAAATAATAATCTGGTTAATAAATTTAAAACAATGAAGCATTTTAAAACCTTTAGTATTTTTAATTAATACAGTCTTTGCTCCTGACCATGCCTGGTGTCATCTTCTGCAAAAATAAGACTAAAAAAAAATTGATTGGAAAACAACACTTCATAGACTCCTAGAATGGTTTGGGTTGGAAGGGACCTTAAAGATTAATTAGTTCCAACCCTCTGCCACCGGCAGGGACACCTTCTGCTAGAACATGCTGCTTTGAGCCCTATCCAGCTTTCCTTATTTATTTTGTTACAGAATATGTGGTCAAAATAATAGAATTTTTCCCTGTAAATGAGGTTTTCCCTGAGGTTTATTGGAGGACATTCAAACATCAGGAAAGGGATAAAAAAATGTAAAAAAAAAAAAAGAGTGGAAATATAATTGTTACGATGAGATATTATTATTTATTGTGTGATAAATAAGACACAAGAACCTCTGGTTTCATTAAAATCTTGGACAAGATTGACCAAGTTTGACATAACTGAGCAGAAAGTCTCTGGCTCAGAGAAATTACAGTTTTATGTTAGAACCAAAACCATGGAGAAAACAACAGAAAGGCATTGAAAGAGAAGGACATACATGGTCAAGCTTTGATTTCTGTAAAACTCAATAAAATACATTATTTGAATTATCAGACTTTGCAGACTTTGTCAATATATGGATGGAAAAACTTCTAGATTGCAATTTTTTGGTCAGAAAAAAAGCCACTGCATTTCACAGCAGGGCAGACATGCACACCAACTGTACAGGCATCCAAAGATTGTTGTTCTGTGCCAGTGTTTTACACAAGACTGCATAACCAAGTCCTCAAACTGTATTTTCACGGACAGAAGAAGGTGGGTGGGTAACCCTCACAAGTAAATTAAGCTTTTCATTCTCAGCGGTCCAACCATTTGCATCAGCGAAAAATTAAGTCAGTTCTTCAACCAAACTGTATTGCAGGAGGAATTTCTTGGGACAAATAACTGCAAAATGAAACTGAGATCAGTGTAGCAGGGATGAAGGAGACAGCACCAGTTCGGACAGGATCCACCTTTCTTCCGCTGCGAGTTAGTGTAATTTTTGGTAGAATTTGAAAAGTCAGTAGGATGTGTAAGGTGTCTCTAGCTGGTGAATATAATGCCAAAAATAAGAATTGTTTGGAAAATTAAAATAAGGATTGACTAAGCAGGTGCAGTCAACATCTACCTCCGAGAACTTAATTTACATATATATTTTAGGAGCATCCAGTAGCCTAAATATTTTTCAGGATCAAAATACTTATCGTCTAAACAATCATTTTATTATAACAGTTCCCTGTTTCTGGACCAGCTCTCCACTGACGACCACAGTCCCTCAAACACAGCCAGGGGAGCTGTTTCTGTAGGCACCCCTGACAGACTGGTCAGACTCCAGAGCTCATATTGCAGATCTGTTGGTGGGACTTTTTGAGCCAAGGAGTGAAGGTGCTTTAGAAATGCTTGTTGCCTCTTAGTGTTCTCCTTGAAACAAACTGTTGAGAAATTCTTACTAATGGCATCTTTGTTCACATGGAGATGTAGAATCCAAAAATCAACAGTTCTTTATTCTCTCCTCTTCTGCACCTACAGGAGACACTGGGCCAGGTCATGGGACACTGACATGCTACCAGACCTGTCCATTGTTATAGCAGAGGGGAATAAAGGTGATCCTGTGAAATTACCTGGACCTTACTCATAGACTTTTCTTCAAAGGCATCTGCACTCTGACTGCTGAAAAACAATTGTTTTGTGGGTCTGTTAGATGTCCTTGCTCCAGGAAAAGCTGACAGCAACAATAGCAAAAAATAGGAGTGAATATCAAGTGTACACTGTAATGCATTTTTCATCAGAGCTCGGCAGCTCTTTCTCTGACTCAAATTCTCTTCTTTCCCTCTGACTCCCAAAATATAAACACAACACAAAGCCTTACCAAAATACGATCATCAAAAGTGTGAGTCCACCTTCTCAGGAGTGCTGTAACTTCAGAGTACTGTTTGCTTAACTGGAAATCCCAAATTATACCCACAGTTAACGGAGAAGCTGCTGCTTTCAATATCTGGTTTCATTTCTCTATTCAGAGAGAAATACCAAGATCGACTTTTTCTCCAATTAATGTGGTGAAAACATGTTTTCTGTTCTTATTTAGGATGTCAAAGTGTCAGATCGTTTCTTTACAGCTCAAACAGGAGACACGTGTTTACAAAAAAATAAAATAGAATAGTTCAGTCAGAGCTGCAGTTAATAATTTCAGAAATGATACAACAAGCTAGAATTGCTATTGTATTATGGTATAACATGACATAATTATGACAGGCCATGACATGTGCTGGGCATGATTATCTGTCATGCAGCAGTTGCTGAATCTTCACCAAATAAGTCTGAATGCAAGAAATCAAAATACAATTTAAGCTGGACAAATTCAGACTGAGCAAAAGATTGAAGTATTTTAATAATGAGAGGAATTAACCTTTGAAGCAAGAATTTTGATGGGATATTCTATCTCAGGCAAATTTAGATGTAGGTTTTAAGATTTATTTTATTTTACTAAATAAGGAGTTTGTTTAAGCACAGGGATATTCAATGCTATCCAAACTAGATGAACAGTAATTTCTTTTCATTGAAAGAAAATCTACTGTTAATGCTTCTTCCACAAAGCTGTCAAATATAATTCTTAAAGGAAGGTAGTTGCTATCAGTCCTCCTTAAGAATAATTAACCACTGTTTTACAGCTTCAACCTGCATGTGATTTAAAGAGACCTGCTTTGCAGTGAGTGATGGCAGAGTCAAGGCATCTCACCCAAGTTTAACTGTCTAATTATTAAATGTGTTGTCTTCTCTATTTCTGGGGGTAATAAATTAATTACTAAGATATAAACAGCACTGGAACTATGAATGGCTGTTAATAACCTGTTTCGAAAACTAGATGGTCCTTCCAAAATAGATTTTAATTAGCTGACTGACTTTGCATTGATAAGCTCTCAGACATTCCATAATTGTATCTCATGAGCTTTCTCAAATAAAATTAGCCCTTTCAAAAATTTTATTCAAGCTTGGCAGGAGCATTTCAGAATATTACAGCATGAGCAGTCCTACAGGTAGAATCTTTTTCTCCTTCATAGTTAATCTAGAAACTTTCAGGCTAAGTGCATTTTCCAATTCTATGGTATTGGAGGAAAAGTGTGAGGCTTTATAGCCAAAGGGGCTATAAGTCAGAGTTATTTGAAGGATTAATATGCCAGAGGCCATCACCTTTCAATACTGAAAAATGAGTTAATGGCTTTCATTGCATAGACTACAAAACCACAAGGGATCCTACTAAATTTTTAACCTTCTGTCTATCATTGGGCACTCAGTGTTACCCAGTATCATACCCCAGATTTGAGTTAGTCAAAAGAATTTAAATTTCAGGGTTTGTCAGGTGTGTGTCATTGGCAGAGAAAAGGAGAAGCCAAGATGTGACCAAAACCTGAGGTGGCAGAGCACGGAAATCAATTGGATATCCTTCTCCTACTGTACATTTGAAGATAAATTGCACCCTAATTGCACCTTAGCAGTAAAAGGCAACCTACTACATCCACAAAATCCAGATCTTTGCCTGTCAGACCTAAGTGGAAATTTCTTTCCTGAATACAGTGAGTGGCCTGACTGTGAAAGACCAAAAATTGCCTGTGCCACCTTGGAGTACTGAGCATCACTATTGTGGATGTCTCTGAGGAAAGCTGAGAAATAGAAATCAGCCAACCCCAAATATATCTGGTTCACGGTGTACTCAGGAAAAAACACTCCTGGAGCCCTTCAGGCAACTGAGGCATGACACAGAATTGCTATCTTTCTTCATGAAAGCATTTTGAACATGTCAGGAGCATTTTATCTGTTTAGCACACTGTGGGAAAGAAGTCTGAGACCATGCATAAGTGGGGTTTGAAACATCCTTCCCACCCTTCTCCAAGATCCTTCTAGGTCATGGCTGAATTCCAGTTTGCAGGACATGGTGAGTAAAGACTTTGTGAATACCCACAGGGCCAAGTTTGTTTCCAGACAGAAAGAAGCTTTGCTTTTCAGAGGATAGGAGAGGAAAAAAAAAAAAAAAAAAAAAGGAGAAATGAGGAAATACACTGGTTGCAGGGCCTTTTTTTCCGAAAGATCTTGGTGTCAGGGTCATGAGGGCAGTGATAGGTCTCAGTGGCCAAGACCAGCCCCCCCTGGACCTCCACCTCTTTTGTCTAGGGACATAGCAGCCCCATTTAAACTCAGACTTGTGCTTCAGCCCCTAAGTTTGACCTAAACTGTAGGTTTGCTGGTCTGCAATCCTGTGTCTGACCCTGCCTCCTGGATGGAATTTGGATCTGTACTGCAGCCTTCTCTTCAAGTCTGTGTTTTGTCTTGTCCCATTTGGATTCTGACCAGGCTCCCTGGAGGGGCCATGGACCTTTTTTCTGCCATGCAGGCAGTCCAATATTGGAACAAGGACCCAGAGAAATTAAGAAATCTTCATGCTTGAAGACAGTCAAACCTCACTGGCCAAGGACCTGAGCTGAGTGGGTGAGGTCCTGGCACAGGTTGCCCAGAGAAGCTGAGGCTGCCCCATGCCTGGAAGTGTTTCAGGCTAGGTTGGACAGGACTTAGAGCAACCTGGGATACTGGAAATTGTCCCTGTCCATGGCAGGGGGTTGGAATGAGATGCACTTTAAAGTGCCTTCCACCCCAAACCATTCGGTCATTCTGTGATTCTATGCAATCAAATTTGGCCCTGCTCCAAGGTGGGGACTGGACCAAGTGAGTTGTTTCTAACCTATCTCATCCTGTGGCTCTAGCAAAATCCTTAAAAAAAAAAAAAAGCTACAGAAACTGCACAACTGAACAGCACAAACGAACAGCTGATGTTTGAAATCACAACAGAATGGCAATTCTTCCTGTCTTATTTCTGCTCTCTGCCTTTATTAGCAGGGACTGGTCTCTCAAAATGGAATTATTTCTCAGGAGCTCATCTGTTCCTTCTGTGCCNATATTGGAACAAGGACCCAGAGAAATTAAGAAATCTTCATGCTTGAAGACAGTCAAACCTCACTGGCCAAGGACCTGAGCTGAGTGGGTGAGGTCCTGGCACAGGTTGCCCAGAGAAGCTGAGGCTGCCCCATGCCTGGAAGTGTTTCAGGCTAGGTTGGACAGGACTTAGAGCAACCTGGGATACTGGAAATTGTCCCTGTCCATGGCAGGGGGTTGGAATGAGATGCACTTTAAAGTGCCTTCCAACCCAAACCATTCGGTCATTCTGTGATTCTATGCAATCAAATTTGGCCCTGCTCCAAGGTGGGGACTGGACCAAGTGAGTTGTTTCTAACCTATCTCATCCTGTGGCTCTAGCAAAATCCTTAAAAAAAAAAAAAAGCTACAGAAACTGCACAACTGAACAGCACAAACGAACAGCTGATGTTTGAAATCACAACAGAATGGCAATTCTGTCTTATTTCTGCTCTCTGCCTTTATTAGCAGGGACTGGTCTCTCAAAATGGAATTATTTCTCAGGAGCTCATCTGTTCCTTCTGTGCCAAGAACAAAGGAAAAAAAAAATTAAAATGAGTGTGATGTGAACAGGATCATGGCAAAGTAAAATGTTTTTCAAAGTTTCCCAGGAGGTATCACTAGTTTTTTAGATCCATCTGGAATTCATTCGTTGTTACTTGCCAGCTGCTGCTGGGACCTTCCAGTTGTTTCTTCTCTTCTGGACATAACATGTAGTGGGAGCAGCTTTTGCTGCTGATATAACTCTGAAGGACAGGCACATGAGCTGGGAATACAGGCAGTTTTTTGGTTCTGCTTTTTGAACTGGACCAGATTTATTAAGTATTGTCTTGGCTGCTTACAGCTGGGGTAGTTGGAGGGTACAGTTTCTGAAATTCCATGCAGAATACAGCCAGCAGAAAAATGTCTTTGCTGCATAATCCTGACAGTTTTATTTAAAGTTATAGGCTCAGTTTTGGAGGGCATATATGATAGGACTTATATTTTATATTTTATTCCCTGAAAGACAACCTCTAAAGGCAAATCTCTCTCGAAACCAAGCACATTTAATTTAGGAAAGAAATAAAAAGAACTTACGAACTCTAGGTATTAATCCACACTATCTACCAAATTACTTGACCCTGATATAAAAACAGCATGAATGAAAAAAGTTAGTTCTACCAGCCTGTTTAAGCTCCATAAAACATTCTGCTGCCCCTTGCAGTGTCTAAATTCAGATTACTGGCATGCTCTGGGTCTCTCACTGCCAGGGGAGAAGACCTGCAGCTACAACCTTCTGCAGGCACCTAACTGGAGCACTGCAATGGCTCCCCACCACTTGTGATGAAATGTATTCCTGAGCAGTGGAGAGTTTGGCTAACACATCACATTCCCAGAAAGGTGCCTTATTCTTTCTTAAGTTTCCTGGAAAGTTATTTGAATTGCATTTCACAGATGTTTGAAACTGAAACTCTTCAGTTTCGTTGCCTTAGACACCTGAAAGCTTAAGTTAAAAAGAGACAACAAAAAAATCCAACTTAAAGCATCTGTTGAGGAAACAACTGTTAAGATGCTTGCCAGTGACAGAGTTGGAAAGTGAGTAGATATAAATTTTTAGAAGAAAAATCAGTGGACCCCTAAGGTGTATTTTCCTGGGTGTCTTAGAGCTAGTCCTACTTTGCACCCCATATTGATGCCTCGGAGGTTCGGCCTTTTAGTATCACACAAATGTAAAAGAAATGTGATAACACTGAACATGACAATGTGTTGCTTAAAACAAGCTGCCAAGCAGCTTAAAAAAGCTGTCAGACTACCTGTCAATAAATGTGCATTGTTTGGTGAAGTGGATCCCAGCTGCAAATTCTAGGAGATGAGAGGGCATTGCACAACCCACAAAGTTTCCCTTCGTCCCTGCAGGGTGTCAGGGCAACGAGGATGCAAACAGACTGAGGGCATCAAAAGGAATGTATCAGTAATATTATTGGCCTTTCTGGTGCATATTCAACCAGGCAGCATCTCAAAACTTCTGTCAAATAATGAATCAAGACAGTAATAATAGGATGAAGCCTTTTGCCTCCAGGTTATTGGCCTGAACCTAGACAGGTAATAGATTTTGAGACGACAACCTATTATGTGGTTGTTATTTGGCCAAAACAATAAAAATTAAAGGATATTCAGATCCAGGATTTCATTCTGTGACATTCTTAAATCAAGGATTGACTTCAGGGAGGTAAGGCAGGCTTTGCCAGAGATGTGCATCACGATGTAATCAAAAACCAACTTCATATTGCCTTGCCATTTTGCATATTGTTAACAGTCCTATCGCATCAAAGCACTGTTGTACAGGGTAACAACCCAAATATTTAAATCTGGGTAGATTTTTTCAGACTGAGTTTTCTCTTGTAATATCAGGATTATAGTGTTCATTGAACCATAGACTCACTACTTTCAGAAAACACTTATCATGTCCGATCTTTGACCCAGCACTACCATGTCAACAGCCCAGAGCACTGAGTGCCACATCCAGTCATTTCCTGAACACCTCCAGGGATGGCAACCCCACCACCTGCCTGGGCAGCCCCTTCCAATGACTGACAACACTTTCTAAAATGAAATTCTTCCTGATGCCCAATTTGAACCTCTCCTGGCACAACTTGAGGCCGTTTCCTCTTGTCCTGTCCCTGTTCCTTGGCAGCAGAGCCCAGCCCCCACCTGGCTGCCCCCTCCTGTCAGGGAGTTCTGCAGAGCCAGAAGGGCCCCCCTGAAAGTCCTTTTCTCCAGGTTGAGCCCCTTTCCCAGCTCCCTCAGCTGCTCCTGGTGCTCCAGCCCCTTTCCCAGCTCCATTCCCTTTCCTGGACACAATCCAGCCTCTCAATGTCGTTCCTGAACTGACAGGCCCAGAACTGGACCCCATATTATCACTCTCCATGGTAGTAAACATCATTAGCTCAGTTAAATCTGTACTGAATTGTTTATTATAGCACAGACAAATGCAACTGAGCTTTTTCCATACTCACATCTGCCATAAAACTCATATAATTCAGTGAAAATATACATATCCACTGGAAGAAGTTTAAATAATATGGTTTTCATATCTTAAATAAGAACAAAGACAGACTGGCCATAAAACATTTGAAAATTTTAGTAGTGTCTACATATAAATAAATATGCTCAAAATATTTTCAGTGAGTTGACAGAATTTGCATCTGATTGATATCAAAAAGCTTCAGTTTTCTTTTCTTAACAGTACAAAGAAAAGAAACATCTAAAGCAAAGCATATTGGGCCTGTAAGTTTTTGGTGAAGATGTGAGAAACTTGAGATTTGTCTAAATCATTTGGAATCAAATGGAAAACATATGTCCCTGTGTAAGAGACAGAGAAACACTTCAGAGGCTACTCCAAGGACAAGGTCTTGCTTGAGACTGGCTTGGTCTGTCCTCACTGAGAGGAAGACACAAACCAGAAAAGAAATATCAGAACAGGAATGACTGATGTAATAAATATTACGCATTAAAAAAAAACAAACCAAACCAAACCAAACCAAAAAAAAAAAAAAAAAAACAAACAAACAAACAAAAAAAAACCCAACTGAATAAGAGAACATGGGAAAGATGTAAGTATTTTGAGGTATAAAAAAATGAATGAACTGAGCAGAAATGTTCTGCTTCTCCTTTTAGTCAAATTTTTTTGTCTCTTAATCTCTCTATTTCTCCTCATTGGTGAGACTTGTGAAGAAGGAGAGTGATGTTTCCAAAATAATGTGATTTTGTCATGGGAATTACTGTGTGGATCAGCATCAAGCACCATTCCTGGTGCAAAAACAGGGGATCATAGAATCATAGGTTGGTTTGTGTTGGAAGGGACCTTCAAGATCATCTATTTCCAACCCCTCTGCCACAGGCAGGGACAACTTCTGCTAAAGCAGATTGCTGAGAACCCCATCCAGCCTGGCCTTGAACACTTTTAATGACTGGGCATCTACAACTTGATATCCATCACGAAACAGGACTTTTCCACCTTCCCAGTATTCTCTCTCACCTCCTGCCCATGACAATCCTGCATGTACCGAGTGCTGTAATTTTCAGCAGCACACCTTCCACTGTAGTTTCAGAGAGTAGGAGGGAAAGAGTGAGGAGGGAAGAGAACTGAGGATTCCCATAGTGTTATCCAGCTACAAGATCCTCCCGAAGAGTCACCCAGACGTGGTGGGCTTTTTGTCATCTGAACGTTTCTCCGTGAGCTGACAACTGAACCTCTGTCTAAACACAACACGTGGCAAATGGTGAAGTGGAGAAGTGACAGCTCAGTATGACGTCTCAGTGCTCAGATTTTTTCATTTTCTATTCAAATCACTGTTTACAAGCTTCTCAAGCAACAGTTCCAGGATGCAAAATGGCATTCACCGTCCTCCCTCTCATTTGGCTTGGCAGAATAAAGGTCACGAGTGAGTCTGTCAGACTGAATGCTGCATCCTTTGCTCGCTGTGACAAACAAAGAGCTAATCTGATGCTGTAGGCTCTGTCACCTCTATCAAATCTCATTTTTGTCTTCGGTTTGTTGGCAGTTTCAAATGGCTGCTTTTCAAAAGGTTCTTTCCTGAATATGTGAATTTGGGGCCTTATATCTTTTTCTCTCGAGATGTTGACAAGCCACTTAAGAGCATGGACTAATGATTAAATCTCCTTTTCTGGTATATCATGTTTTTGCACCAGTCTGGTGTGGAGGGGGTGTTTTCAAGTATATACTGGTTTAAATAAACTCAGTTCAACGTTTCAGGATTTTTTTTGTTTTGGCTTTTTCCCTTCTTCTTTTTCTTTGTAACACAAAAATGTGAAATTAAAAGAGTCAGCTTTAACTTTTGTGTTGCAACCCAGTTCCTTTCAACTTGCCTCAGTCCCACGAGTATCCTGTCACCTTAATTTCTGTTTAGAGGAAGACAGGTTTGTAGCACTCTTCTTAGTAATTCATCTCTGAAATAATGTTGACTTGGGGCCTTGTGTCTTTCTTGAAGTATAATAGTGTCATTTACTGTTAAAAGTGGCATCAAGAAATCCTTTCTTTTGTCACATTTGCAGTGTCTCCATAGAACCAGATATTTTTCTGAAGCTTATGAGACTGGGCCCTGATCCTGCTAGTGATTTCTGCAAGGGAAACATTCTGAACCTGTGGCCTTTTACACCATGGCTCTTATAGAAAAGAGGGACTTTTTTTACAGCAGCCTGTGGCTTTTGATACTTAATAAAACCAGTGTTTCCTTGGGAAACTGAATTTTTTCTCTTTCATTCTTTTTGGTTCCTCTGTTTTGAGAATGTTAGTTTCTTTTTTATTATTTCTATTTTATTTTTGTTCTGTTCTGTTCTGTCTTTTTTTTTTTTTTTTTTTTNTTTTTTTTTTTTTTTTTTTTTTTCATAGAACCACAGAAACACAGAATGGCTGGGGTTGGAAGGAAACTTAAAGATCATCTAATTCCAATCCCCTCCCATGGGCAGGGACACCTTCCACTAGACCAGGTTGCTCCAAGACACATCCAATCTAGTCTTGAACACTTCCAGGGACAGGGAATCCACAACCTCTCTTGGGTTAGTTTTGTTTAGTTTGTTGAGCATTTTTTAACTCATATGTTTTAATTTCTGTGTGACTGATACTTCCTTGATCAGATTAACACCATTGTCACCCTCCAAATCACAGTGTTACGAGTCTCACTTCTATTACAAATTTGATTGCCACTGATTTCTCTAAAACAGGATACTGTGTAAGTCAAAGGAAGACTGACATCTTTATGAAATCTGCATTTGATACACTATCTTACCTTTCAGCTGCAACATTTCCCATATTTAATCTGGGTTATACCCCTGCCACTCCCCAAGTACATTCCTATTTAATGTACAGGTGAATCCAAGATCATTCCCATTGTTCAGTGGCTCCTCGAGATTGTCACTGAGGAATACTGTCATGGGAAACAACATTAAAAATGTTGGATCTTCACTCTTCCACACATCACACACAGACATAGCAGTGTTAAAACACATCTTTCTCATTACTGGTGCACAGCTGACAGTTCACAGCTGAGTTTGCTGCAGGAACATAATTTTATTTCTGTGCATCTTTGTCATAATTACCAACATTCAGAATCAAGAGTGTCAGACTTTACAAAACCAATCTTTTCCTGTCATTTAACTTCCCCCTCAGAACTTGTGTAGAAACCTCATTTTTGCTGTCAAGGTTCCTGTCACACAATGAGAGGCAGTGTTTCAGGAATCCTGGTTGTTTGTTACCTTGAGCTGAAGCAGCTTCTATTTTCTAGGTCTCGCCACCCTTTATCTCAAGGATTTCTTGAGATATGCAGGACAGTTTCTTTTTCCTGCTTTACAGGAAATCTTCTGCTCTGAAACACTCCTTGAGAAACTCAGTAAGTTTGTCATGGAGTGCGTTACCTACCTTGCTGATGTGGTAGAGGAAGGAGATAATGTGTGGGCTTTAGAAGCATCAGCATTATTTCTAAACAAAATAAAAGAGTTTCCTTTGACTTTTGTGTCTGTTTTTTCCCACTGGAGAGATGGAACTTCTCTTCTAACTTCACATGTAGGTAGCAGGCAATGTCCCTTTTACTTCTTTATTCTTTGCTGGGTACTCATCACATCTTCCATCCTTCTCTTGCTTTACTCTTGTCTTTCTGCTTATTCGGTGCTTTCCAGTTCACCCCAAAATTAGACTAGAAAAACAGTGTGGCTCCCCTTTTTTTTGCAGGCAGCCTAGTGCTTCTTTGCCATTCCTTCTCTCAACTTCTGGACAGTTTATGTTGCAATAGCTTGAATCGAGAAACTGTCTCCTCCTCTACTATCATGAAAATTTGTTGTTGAATGACCATTGTTGGCACTGGGTAATAATGAGTAGATTTACATGTACACACACGCACACCCCACAA
>VYZQ01054341.1:114303-126948 GCA_013400655.1 Mystacornis crossleyi | reverse complement strand
CCCTCACTCGCATTCTTAATTTACTCAGAACAACTGTGTCACAGGAGTATGGTGAGGCCCTGGCACACGTTGTCCAGAGAAGCTGTGGCTGCCCCATCCCTGAGAACGTTCAAGGCCAGATTAGATGGGACTGGTCTAGTGGAAGGTGTCCCTGCCCATGGCACAGGGGTTGGAACCAGGTGGGCTTTAAGACTCTTTCCAATTCAAACCATTCTATGACTCTGTGATTCTGAATCTGACCCTGGAGAAGGTCACCCTCTTCACCAACTACTTCCTTCCAAAACAGTGGAAATAATGAAGCTCGGTTTGTTATTGTTTGAAGTGATGAGTTTGGGCTTTCTGATCTCTAATAAACTGCAAGCACTGAGATTTTCCCACTCCTGAGCTTCACAGTGCCCCTTCTACAGTGATTCGCTAATAAACACATGTTGAGTTTATGTTGCATCTGTCTCGCTATGGAATCACATGAAAATATTTTTTCTCCTTTACTGAGCCAGCCTGTAACATTCCTTGGAATTTGATGTCACTGGAAGAGCTGTTGACAATGACAAATATGTTATAAGTCTTTAAGAAGAAACAGATGAACATGTGAAAGCACAGACACATGCACAGTCCCAGATAAACTTCACACACTACAGAGCTTTATAAGAACCAGGCTTGGAGTATTCTTCTACTAGGTGACAAGTGACAGAATGAGATTAAATGGCCTCAGGTTGCACCAGGGGAACTTCAGATTAGATATTAGAATTTTTTCTCCATGGTAAGTAAAGCTTTGGAACAGACAGCCCAGGAAAGTGATGAAGTCACCATCCCTGGAAATGCACAAAAAACACATGGACATAGCACGTGAGGACACAGTTTAATGGTAACCATAGTGGTTGTCAACAACTGTATTTGATGTTCTGGGAGGTCTTTTCCAACCTTAATGATTTTATTGGTAGGGTTGNCAGAAAGAGATTAAATGGCCTCAGGTTGCACCAGGGGAACTTCAGATTAGATATTAGAATTTTTTCTCCATGGTAAGTAAAGCTTTGGAACAGACAGCCCAGGAAAGTGATGAAGTCACCATCCCTGGAAATGCACAAAAAACACATGGACATAGCACGTGAGGACACAGTTTAATGGTAACCATAGTGGTTGTCAACAACTGTATTTGATGTTCTGGGAGGTCTTTTCCAACCTTAATGATTTTATTGGTAGGGTTGAGAAACTGCTTCAGGGCAGAGAGAACAGCACACAGATCTCATGTTTCATTGCACACTAGGGCTGAACCACCCCGTAGGAGCAGCAGGACCACACTGAATGAATAAGAAGCAGAGAGCCAGACCCTGCTACAAACACGAGCCCAACCTTCTGAGCACTCTTCCAACCTATCCCGGGAGGCAAGGGTAGCCCAGGCTCTTGTTAATACAGTGAAACAACACTGAGTGATCAACGTTTCTAAATACACATACGTAGTTTTTATTGTAGAACAATTTGGTTGCACAGGAAAACAGGTGTAAAGACGTTTTGGTTACTGTTATCTGTAGTAATATGAAAATACAAAAGCATAGAAATATTACTTGTGAAAATTTATAAGAAAGAGAAGAAAAGGATAAGAGTAGAAAGATCTCACCACACTTCGGCTCAAGACAAGGCTTGGTTGTTGCGATTTTGGTGCCAGTTGGTTCAAATGGTCATAGTCTGGGTCAAAGTGATGGTTGCAGACCGGATCCATAGGGCAGTGGGGGAAAGCCCAGAATCCCCCTTCTATTTGATTTATATTCACTCAGGTTCAGGTGGGAATGAGAGATTTTGACACCTCTTAAGACAATCCAGCTGCCTATTACACCAGCCCAGCTGAGTCATTTACGGCCCATTATGGCCCATCAGTACACTGAACACCTTCAGACTGCGTGTGATTTTCCCGGTACTTTCCCGGCACGGGAATTATCACAGCTTGAGGAAAACCAAAGAGGGAGGACCCGCCCCCATGGTTTGCCTCTTTCCTTATCTCATAGCCTGAGCTGGTGCGCTGTGCTGGGCCAGTTGGTTTGCACATCGGCAGCTTCCCCCTGAATGTTTGAGCCACCAGCATTCCAGTCTCTCTTCTGGCGTACCTTGTGGCTACATTCTTCTCCTGGGATCGGACAAGTAGCCTCTTTACCTTATCCCAAGTTCCAGTCACAGTCCAAATTCCATTAGTAGGCACACTTGGGGAGGGGTGGGCTGAGGCGGGTGCAGATGAACAGCTGCTTCTTTGCAGTTCGCTATAGTGGGCAAAAGTCCTCCAATGATTTTAGCAATGTTTAAGCCATTAACAATGTCGATCTCTCACAGCCACCCAGTACATCAGAAGAATGGGAGTGGTTTAAGTGTAACACAAACACACACACACACACACACACACACACAAACAAAAAAAAAAAAAGTATGAAACCAGGAAGAGGGGAGAAGAGGTGTTTACTGAAGTTCAGATTGAGTAAGGGGGAGAGAGAGAAGACATTTCCCTAAGTTCTTCTTCAGTAATCAGAAGTTTGTGTTAATTATTAGTCAATTAAATTAGGTAAAATTTCTCGAGTCAAGGCTGATTGGCCTGTGAGTCCCTTCTCCACTATCCCTTTTTGCAGTTCCAGAAAGCTGTTCTTCTCCTGCCGTGGGTATATATTTCTAGGTGTTTGCTAGCTACCAAACCAGCACTACCTGAGTGCATTCTGCTCTCTAAAACCAATCAGCATCCCTTCATATTTCATTTAGCACTGATGCTAAATAAAAGCAGGACAAACAATGATCCCACATACTCATGTGCTGATCATCCCTCCTGCTTTACTGCTGGGGGTTTCTCTTTCACAGCTGTGGTCTGTACCAACAGGAAATCTTCCAGACAGAGCCTCAGCATGGCTTGGAGGTCGCATATGACATCCCACAACTCATGGGACACCTCATGAAGCACCAAAATGCTTCAGGGTTGACTTCCATCCTTGAATAGTATTCCAATAAATTCTAGGAGGCTTTGCAACCTTAAAGATTTCTTCATGCTTTTCTGTTGCACACATGAAGCATTTCTTAATTGCATGCCAAGAAAACACCATTCTGATGGTGAACACTTTTGATTGAAAGAAAGGAGAATCCATACAGAAGATGACTGTACTGTTGAAATCATAGGGAGCCCTGCATTGAGCCCCACAGAGATCCAGACAAAAGTATAATTCAGTGTGAACATTGCCAACTTTAGCTTCAGAAAGAAGAAAAGAAAAGGACTCTAGACAAGAACAACTTCACCACTGCAGAAAATATTTTTTAATCTTTTTTCCTTATGGTATTTATGTAGTTTCTCTCTTCACAACATGGGAGATGCCCCAGAAGAGTTTCTGTTTGTTATCTCACAGCTTTGCTCCTGCTTGCAATTCAGGTAAGGAGCTGGTACTCAGAGTTTTATCTTGAACTCACGTCAAGTCAACTCTTACTTCCACTTGATCATTTTGATGGCCAGAGATTATATTAATGTCTTATTCCTTGGCATGTTATTATCTAAAGAATTTAGTATGTCTCAGTAATCTTGATTTGACAGGTGGTTCGTGGTCCACTGACTTGCAGCCTCTTAAATGATGTGTAGAGCGAGCCGCTAAAAAATAAGTGCTTGCGGAATTTGTGTCCTGGACACCACAGACAATATCTCCAAGTTTATTATTGTTACACACTGTGTAGTAGTTAAGAGGCTGGATATTGTGATATCAGCTAAATTCCTTTAGCCCAGTAATTGTCAGTGCTGTACAGTGTCTCGCCTTTAGATACCTGTCCAGAAGGGAGCAGATTTGATCCATTTCCTGTTTCGTACCCGACAGCTCCAAGCCAAAGTTTTCAGTATTCTAATGCACTCAAAGGGCACAATTTCTTTGGTTTAGACAACTAACATAAGTCGAAATCTACTATGATAAAATCATATAATCACAGAAAGTCTTGGGTTGGAAGGGACCTTAAAGGTCACCTAATTCCAATCTTCCCGCCATGAGCAGGGATGCCACCTATTAGATCAGGTTGCTCAGACCCCTGTCCAATCTGGCCTTGAACACTTCCAGGGATTGGACATCCCATAATAAGGAGAATTTTGACCCTCAGTGTACTTTCAGACAGCTAAATTTGGAGCTGAGTCTCACTTAGTTTCCTTGAGCCTTAGATCAATAATCTACTGGGGCCATTTTGAAGTCTAGAAAACTTATTTTAATTGCATCATGAAAAAATAATATTTGGCACAGTATTTTGTCTACTAAATTCCCTCCACAGAGTTATGCTCTAACTTTTTTAGCTCTACAGTTCTTTTTCTTCTTAAAACTAAAGGACTGACTTGAACAACAGTCAGGGCCTTCAGATTCCTCAAGGACCCTTCAGTCTCTGAGCTTCACAAAAGCAAATCAGATGCTTCAGCTGAGAAAAAAAAAAAGCTGCTTCACACTCAGAGTCAACCTGGCAATATTTTCCCAGGGCACAGTGGTACCGGTCACCTTCTCCCTAATTAATTGCCGCCCCAGTAGACTGGGACCAATGTGTTTTGGAAAGTTCTCAACAACAACAGTCTCTTCTGTGATGTAGCTTAAATATGCACATTACGCTCTGTTTTGATTGATTGATGAACCTCAGTGCAGTGTATATAACAATGTGCTAAATGTTACATATGCCCTTAGTGGGTAATTTCAGGAAATTATTAAAATGTGCTTCTTTTAAAAGGTTTGGTAATGTGAGTCACAGAGACTCTTGACAGACCCAATGCTGATTAGTGTGGGTGACCACAATGTACTCGAGGCTTTGATATTTCTTGGCTTTTTCTTGGTTTCCCGGAGGCCCTTTGGACAAAGCAAGAAAGATGGCTGAGACACCCTTGGCCTTCTGGGAAACTCAGTGACATTTAAAGACTGCTGGGGCCTATTCTGTTAATATCTAAACTAATTAAAATCAAATCATAATTGTAGGAGCTTGTTCACCGGAATTCTAATCAGACTCGGAGCGGTGCATGCTGCTGTGCTAACGGCTGTCTCAGCTCTGTGAGAAGTGTTTTACCACACAGCCAGTTGTTCTCACTGGTTTGTCTCGATCTTGCAACCAGCTCCTTAAATAAGAAATGTCACTTGGAATGCAGGGTGAAGACTCCCTTCAACATTTTTTCTTTCCGTGTACACCAAGCACATTTTGCTGCATCATGTAATGGGGTACTTGTTGGGCTGTGGCAGTCTTGTATGCACCCCCTGTGTTTTTATTAGGACTGAGGGTGATACCCTGCACTGAACTTCCACCTTACACAGCTTCAGAGCAGTCTGCAACTCCCTTGTGAGGGGCAGCAGTGGAACAGGCACCTGTCTCTCCTCTCTGGTGACCAGGACTCGAGGGGACAGCATGAAGCTGTTTCAGGGGTGGTTTAGGTTGGATATCAGGAAAATGTGCTTCCCCCAGAGGGCAGTTGGGCACTGACCAGGCTCCCCAGGGAATAGGCACGGTCCCGAGGCTGTCAGAGTTCAAGGAGTGTTCAGACAACGCTCTCAGGAATGCACAGGGTGGGATTGTTGGGGTGTCTGTGCAGGGCCAGGGGCTGGACTCAATGATCCTGGTGGGTACCTTCCAACTCAGGATATTCTGTGATTCTATGACACAGATGGGAGAAGCTCATGGACAATACATCAGGGCATCCCAAAAGAGTATGGTACATGATGGGGTCATAGGCTGAGCTGAGTTAGAGCTGTGCCTGATGAAGTACCTGCAGCTGCTGAAGTAAATGTCTGTCAGCTCAGCTCTGGCAGGTCTTATTTTTAACATCTGCATGTTCGGTGTCACTGTGTGCAGTGAAATACCTGTGTCAGATCAATAAGACACTCTTACTGCTGAGGAAAACAGCATGAGAATATAACAAGTATTAAGGCATATAGGAAAGGCTTATTAATATTTAGCAAAACTAATCTGTTTCTCACTAGCCAAAACATGCACATCCAGCCCTTTTGGGAAGACAGCTTTGAAGATTCCCTGAGTTGAAATGAGGTTTTCTGCGCTGTATGTAACCATTCATATTCTCTGTGGACTAAATCTTATTCCATAATTTTGAAGTCAACCTTTGAGATTTGGGAGATCATTAGAGGGTTTGTGTATGTTTTCTTCATTCTGTTTTTCCAGATAGACCAAATGTAGTCACTTTATAGATGGGAATGTGATCTAAATAATATGACTTTGCTAACATTACATTTTGAATTTATCTTTATTAAGGCTGCATTTTAATTTCATTCCATGTATCCTCATTAAGCAACTGTTTGCTCCCTCAGGCATTTTTTCAAGCTAACTTTTAATCTACCTATTGGCACTCAAAGCTGTAAAAGTTAAAGCCTATTTGAATTTTTATTTGGAAATCTGCTAGATTTTTCCCCTTTATAGAACCGCAGGCATTTTGCTTTTGCTGGAGATGGTCTTTTTTCCCTATATAATCTGATAAATATTAAATTAAATAACACATATTCATATCAATGTGTTGTATGCAAAGCCTGGTTCTTCAGAACACTATAGATTAACTAAAATAGCACCATGTTTTACACCACTATTGCTGAAACTCTCTCTGAAATCCTGTCACTGCAGCACTCAGATGCTGGATTGCCATTGAAATTAGCAGTGAGTGGGCCTAAAGGAGTTACATTTTCCTTATTTCTATTGATTTTGACTTTTGAGTCATGCACACACGGCTTTAAGATGACAGGTGATGGAAGAAAGTTCAGCGAAAGTGGAAGTCACTGATGGGGAGCTGCTGTACATAATGTCACCTAATGTGATTTCTCTGGACATACAACCATGGCAACATTGCAACACATATAAAAATTTCTTTTTTTAATATGGTACAGTCAAAGAATAAATTTCTCTTCTGCTATACACAATACCTAAAAACTTTAGACCCTACCCCTCTCCTCATCCTTTCCTTCCTCCTCTACAACCTACATTTCTCCCCCTATAACCTAGTTGATGTCACTGTGTATTTACCTAGAGAAAAAAAAAATTGTTGGTCCTTGGTTTGATATAATCTTTCATTCCTGGAATTTACACAGCCTACAGTTACTGACTGCTCTCTGACTAAGTTATTGTTTAGAAATATTCCTCTAACTCAGCATCTTGTTTTGAAAAGCTGGGTGCTACCTTCAGCAAAAAAAAATAAAGTCTCTAAAGTAGGTCAGGAATCAGAACCAAAAAGGCTGCTCAAGGCAGGCTCAGATCTGTAGGTATTTGCAATTTTAACTCACTGGTTGTTCAAAACATAACTAAAGCTCCTGAGCATACAGCACAAACAATAGCAAACAAAAATGATTTGTATTATAGGCATCTGAATCTGTCTTAATTATTGCCTGTTTGGAGACATATAAATAAAAATGTGTAGAACTATAGTTAGATATAAATAGATATAAATTTCACAAACAGAACTAGATTTCTTTTTTTTTTCCTTGTGGTGCTTACTAGTTTAAGTTTTAATTTCATATACCCTTTCAATTGTGACTGGATTTTCTTGTAAGCAACGCTCAGGGTTCGTTGCTGCAAAGGATTCTTCTGCCTAAAAATAATTCTGCTGAGAGCAGTGAGATCACCTGTGCTTTTGTGAACTGCACTGAGACAAACTGCAGGCACTGAGCAGGAGGAACAGCAGAGAAGGAAAATTTTCAGAGAAGGAAAATGCCCGTGTTTGATGCCTTTTTAATTTGGTGCACTATCTTTGACAGCAAATGTTGCTTCTCCATTGCTGGGTGTTTCCAACCTTGGTGCCTCAGACTCGTAATAAGCCAATCTCAACAGTAAAAATAGTCAAATTACTGTAGTTTGGAAGTCACTGGAGGAAGATGCAGCAAGGAAGATACCTTTGCAAACAGATCTCTCCTTGGGCTAGGCAGGGCTGTGCTTCCTCAGAGCCCATCCCAGACTCCATTTCTTAATTTGTTGAGTGTACACAATTTCCAAGTGTGGAAAAGGAGAAAAATCCAGTACCACAAAGATCCCTGCCAACCAAGGGCTTTTCTTCCCAGTTGGTGCAGCGTGTCCTCATATTTTGGGCCTTTTGAGGGAAGCTGAGCTCTCAAAAGCTGAACTCTTTTGAGGGAGGAGAAATTGTATTACCCTCATGTACATGCTCCACGTTGGATGGGGCCCTGAACAACCCAGTCTGGTGGAAAATGTCCTTGCCCATGGGAGGGTGTGTGAACAAGACACTCTTTAAGGTCCCTTCCAACCCAAACCATTCTGTTTATCTGTGATTCTATGAAAAAGGGAACCACTTCCTTTAAACTGACTTATCACCAAGCACAGTAAAACACAGAAAACGCCAGAATGAGCGTGACTGAGACAGCATAAACATAAGCATGAGAAAAAGCCAAACATTTACAACCCTCCTCTCAGTACTGCACAAGGTGTGGTCTGTGTCAGCTATGTACTGAATGCAAGAATCAGAAGTGATCCAGAGAAAGCGTGGTTGATGTTAATAAATTCCACCAAATAGCAGAAGCAGGTTCAGACAAATATCCCCATCTGACCTTGAAGTCACATGGTTTTAAACCTCAGGTAGGGGCAAATTCATCCGACCTGAGGAATGTAAGCTCTGACTCCCCAGTGGGCTGGAAGTTCATGTATCCAGAATAATGACTTCTGTTAGAAAGGAATTGACTCCAAATGGAAAATTTCTACTGACATCTGCTAGACAAGGTCCCCAAGATCCACTTGTGCAACACAGACAAAGTGCGACCTGCAGTGCCCAGGCTGAAGGCAAGACTTATGGGCTGCCACTGGGTACTTGCTGGGGGACCTCCTCATTCATCCCAATTCGGCTTCTTGCCAGATCTCGACATCTTCCAGTTATTGCTGGAACTACGGTCAGAACCTTCCACTGTGTTCAGGATTCAATCTTAGAATGATTTATTTTTTCTTAATTCTTTTTAAAAACACATCTATAGTTGGTTTTATAAATAACTATAATTTGTGTGTGCAATTATTACTTTTTCTCTGCATAATTCTGATCCTGATTCTAAGACACAAATAAAAGGTGAAAAGCAAATGTGATGTCTGATTTTAACAGTTCAAGTTTATGGATCTTGCCTCACTAAAAGAAGATCAGACAAGGAAACTCTGCTGACCTCACAGTTTATCCCAAACCAGTACCAAATAAAAAACGGATTTTTCATTATCTGGGCTAAAAGTTCCTTTGACTGTAGGTAATTTTGAGTTTATGCATCTCTTTGAATCAGCTGCTGAATACAGGCAGGTTACTTGTGTATTACAAATTGCAACTTGAGCCACTTTCAACATCGTCCAGCTCTATTTCAGCTCTCTCTTTTCATCTCAGCTAGGACAAGGATGGAAACAGAAGTTGGGGCAGATGCTCCTGACTCACTTCTCAATGCCTGCTCTTGATTAAAAATCCAAGTCGTCCCATGAAAAAGGGATCCTAACTTAAGGATAAATTCTCAAAAACACAGGGCTGCTTTTATAAGTGGAAAATAATTTTCATACCTAATGTTTCTTCCTCCTTTCTTCCCTTCCTTCCAGAAACACAATATTACATAATTCTGTCCAGATATATACTATATAAGCACTCAGCCCTGGTTCTGCTTAAGCTCCATGTGGGTTTCTTACATGCAAATGACTGAGGGACTTCAGTCTCTTCTGCTGTGTTTTTGCTTTTAGCATATTAAACATTAATTTTTATTCAGACCTTGTTCATAAAATCATGCTATTGATTACTCCTCAGTATTCGCAGCTCTGCACTGACTTTGCTACTGCTTTCAGAGGTCTCGTCGTTTTATTGTACTAAGAAGTTGGGGAAAGTCATCTCCTTCCTGCTGTAGGGAATTGTAGACCATTGGAGGGTCTTTGTTGAACCAGTGTAACACACTGGCACGTGAGCCAGTTCTGGGGTGGGTTGGCAGTGCTGGTTGGTCATTTCCTGAAGTTAGAATGTCAGCAAGTCCACCAGCTTGGTGTTCCTGAGCAGCTACGAGGTAAGTCTCTAAACGTGCTGCTAATTGCATAAAACACAAGCAGGATCAGGAATATGTGATATCCCTGCATGAAGTCTAACATGAAAAACTGTAATTTGGGTGTTAACAGAAGGTTATATTAGGAACTCAGCAGTGAAGAACCCTGTTGCAAAAAAAACCACAACCCAAAACAGTTGAAAAATTGCTTCTAGCACAATATTTTCAATTCTACTATTTTGGGGGAAGATGTAGAACAAGCTTCTAACATTTTACAGAAAGCTTAAACTGTAGTTCTGCAGTTTCTGCCACATTGAATAATGTCATTCCTTTATGTGGCAAATGTGCTTGTATCCCACACAAATTTGGCACCACTATAATTTTTCCAATCACATACATTTACTTATATCAGAAATGTTGAATCAGAGTATAGAAGTTGGCCACAAAGCTCAAATTATCCATTTGGAACACACTTGCTGATATTTTAAGTTTCATGCTGTAAATATTTTTTTAGTATTTCATATTACAGTGGAGTTGTGAGAAGTGCAGTCAGTATTACCAAAAGGTCTTATGGATTTAATGAGGTTTCACAGATTTAATTTGCGCAGGAAAAAAAAAGAAAATAGTGTTTGCAAAAACAGTGATACGTTTTTAACTCATCATCTCCAAAAGGAAACTTTCAGGTCTTTCACTTGGAGTGACTTTAAAAAAATAATAATTAAAAAAAAACAGTTTTAACTTTTAATTTTTGATATGATAATGCGATTTGGACAGTGACAATGGTGTTAACTTGATCAAGGAAGTATCAGTCACACAGAAATCAAAACATCTGAGTAAAAAAGTGCTAAATAATCTAAACAAAACTAAACTAAGAGGGGTTATGGACTCCCCATCCCTGGAAGTGTTCAAGACTGCGTTCAGGTTGGATGGGACTTGGAGTAACCTGGTCTAGTGGAAAGTTGTCCCTGCCCATGGCAGGGGGCCGCAGCTGGATGAGATTTAAGATCCCTTCAACCCAAAACATTCTGTGATTCNTAAAAAATAATAATAATAAAAAAGAAGAGTCTTTAGTTCAAACTGTGGGTCTCTGCAAACCTGAGAGCATCTCACATCTGAATGACAACAGTCAGCTTCAGGATATAAATCTTTTCCCCTACCAGAAAACTTGACAGAGAAAAAAAAAATTCTGAAAAATGCAAACCAAAATTGTCATTTTAGTTTTCATGCAGAAAATGTCATTTCCTCCTACACTGGTTTCCTCCTATCTCTAGATTTTCATCCTCAATACTATAACTCTTAGCTCTTCTTTTGCATTCTGTGACATTAAGTAAAACAGTGTTTGTGGAATCTTCTTTTCTAATTTTGGTTTTTTTTCCTTAAACGTGACTCTCAATAAAATAAATCCCCCAAAAACTGATTAACTATTCTAAACCCGTTTGATCATACTCCAAAGCCCAAGTGAAGCATGAAGAATAATTTTCAAGTTTTATATTTTAAAAACAATTGAATATTTCTAATCCTAGGTGTCCCGATCCCATGTGTTAGTTGCAGAATGAAGTAAATAATCTTCTTCAGTATTTGCATTTTAATTTTCTTTCAACATTTTGCAATATAGATTTTCATACAGAGAACACTTCTCTTTCTTTATAAACAGATGCCACTCTAGCTGTCATTTCAAAGATGTGTGACTGAATTTCTGAAAGTCTAAGAGACATGTTAAAAGTGACATGAAGTAAAGCAAATGATTTGACTATTGTTTCAAGTGTTCTTTTTAAAAATTTAAATGCAAAAAAAAAAGAGCCCTGAAGATATTATTCAGTAATACTAGTAACCGTATTTCTATAATGCTTTAAATTTCTAAAGTTCCTGTGTAGACAGTAATTAATTTAAATAATGCCCATGACTTTTAGATACTAATATTCACCTTGCAAAATAAATTGATTTGTTTGTGTGTGGGTGTTCTTGAGGGCTACACACGCACAGACTCCACAGTCATTTGTCAGTCTCTAATAAGAAACAGAAGTGACATCTGTCATACATTCCAGTAAACACATTAAGCAAACACAATAGGACCCCAAAATGTTTACTCAAGTACTCTAATTAATTGTGACTTGCTGGAACAGAGTTTTCTATGAATTAAACACAAAGATCCATGCTNCCCAAAACATTCTGTGATTCTATGGTCAAGGCATAGTGTGAAAACTTCTCTGTGCCTAGTAAGCAAAGACCCAGCTGGCACAACACGAAACCACAAGAACACGCTGCCGACTCTTCTCCCCTACTGCCAAATTTCCTTGACCCCATGGAGAAGAACAATGTGAGTGAAGGAATAAGCAGGTTGGTCAAAGAAAGATTTTGTTCTAACCTCCCACTGACACTGAGTTTCATAGGTAACAAGCAGGATTTGCCTAAGGCCAAAAATAAACTTTTTATTTGGCTCTCTCAGCGATGTAGATTTGACTCCTCCAACACAGAACTTCAGCAAGCCTTTCCTGGAGCAAACGGAATTTCATTCAGATCAGGATTGGTAAAAGCAATTCTAGATGATGGCTGGGTCAACTTGGGTCCCTCATGCTGCTTTTCACTCCTAAGTCCTATCAGCAGCTAAAGAGTCATTTGGCCATATATCAGTCTATGTAAAAAAATGTCTAGATGTATTTAACATTTACTTTATGCACTATGAGGGAAAAGA